>JAUMHQ010000094.1:7312354-7327397 GCA_032361165.1 Enteromius paludinosus | reverse complement strand
TAGATTAATTTCAAAATTAATCTAGATTAATCTAGATTAAAAAAAATTAATCTATGCCCACCCCTAATATATATATATATTATAAAACATAAATATATCAGTATTACAGCTCAAAGCAATTAATTTTTTGCAATCAAGATGTATCTGTTGTAGGCAGACTTAGGGGCTCTTCACACATTCTCACTTTCCCGCTGTGAGATTTTTTAATTGGTTTGTCTATGGAAACATGCAGACAGATATTTTGTGCCAATGCCTGGCACCAAGATGCCATGTGAACTTAAAAACCATTAAGCAATTAAAAACTCATCTCACAACCCCAACATGACGTTATTTCATGATTTAAAAAAAATAATTATTATTTTATTGTTATACCCCCGGTTTCACAGACAAGGGTTCAGCTAGTCTTGGAGTGCATGTCCGAGCGGTCTCAACTGAAAGAATTTTTGTTCTGACATATCTTAAAATATGTACAGTATCTCAAGACGCACACCTGTAATGTTTCCTCTGAACAAATATTTCACTAATATTATGATTTTGCTTATTTATTTTTTGATAATAAAATAATTAAACTAAACACTTAATTAAATGTATTTCAGCAGTGTTATAATAATAGTGTAATATTAATATTATAATCAGACATATTCAATTTATCCATTTATATAATTGGCTGGATTGACTGCCCCCACAATGGGGGACCACAAAATCGCTTTATTTACACCATTCAACACATTTGACAGCACTACTATTCATTTTTAAGATGTAATTTCTCATTTTTTTCTCTGATGCAACTATAGATCCCCAAAGCCCAATTAATCACGGAGTTATTAAGGTTGAGTGAGGGGCGTTTTCAAGCTTTTGGCTCGCCCACTGCTCTTCTGACATTTTGAAATACACATGGCTTTGGGAATGACGATGTACTGATAGGCGTTATTTATTGGGGTCCCATCGTTCGTTGACAGATGGAAACTTAAAGAGAGAGCAGTAAACAGATAGTGGCGAAGGCGGTGCCGTTGCATACTCAAAGCTCGTGTCAAAGCGAGGAAATTGTGAGCGGAGGCACTCGCGGCTAGTACGCGCTGAAAAACTAATGCCTCCGAGCCGGTTGTGTTATTAGAGGCTGACTTGTGCAGATGCACATTCGGACATTGTTCCATAACTGTCCTGGATTACCACTTTAGGAGCGCCAGGACTTGGCAAACAAATGCTAGGATGGAAGGAATATGGGTTCAGTGATAGGTAAGCGCACGTAAACAAATCTATATAGAGTGCAGGCAGGCTGGAAAACCTGAGCAGGTGGCATATCTCGGGACATACACGTCAAGTGGAGCTGACGAACAGCTTGCCTCTTTGCGTTAATCTCCTGCTGACGAAAGCTTCTCAACCCTTCTCCGCCTCATCGGGAAACACTTCATTTCGCGAAGTTCTCGCTGCTGCTGTTTTCAGTGCTGACAGGGTCCGGTGTCTTACAGGATTCCTAAGATGCACATGCAAGTTTCCTGCTGGATTTAATAGCGAACGTGTTCTTTCTTTCTCATGCCTTATGACTTGGATGTGTTAAATATCCACGTGTCAAAAAGCGACATGTTTCCTGAAATTAATAACAAGGTAACGTATGAAAATGAGCAATTCATTTCTTCCCTCGCACGCGTTGTCAAAAACCTATTTTGTCTTACCAAAATTTTAGTTAATGACTATATATTTGTATTGCTTTTATAATTTTTTTTTTTACAAACTTTTTTATTTAGGCGAAAACTATAATTATAATAGGGCTAAAATATAATGATGTTATCAAAAGAAAATGTGTGTGTGTGTACAGGTTATATATAGCTAATTATAAGACTATATACAGCCTACTTTTCAGAAGATTTTGTTAGAGACTATAAAGAACGTCCTCACGTTGTTTTATTTGGTTATTTGCTCAGATTGCATTGCACTTCACCTTCTAAGAATCTTAACTCACAGTAACACGAGAGTCTATTGCGTTCCGTTCTGTGTATTTTCGGTTTTTATTGATGATAAGTTTAGATGCAAGGTTACAATAAATTATGCAGGAGTCCCAATCTTCTATTCGTTCTGCCACTCCAGCATTGAGATTTATCCCACTGCTGTGTGTACCGAAATGCATCGTCTGTGTTCTTTCAAAGATTCGTGTTAAAAGCACACCATGCACCCTTTGAGTATATTTGGTTTGAACATGTGATGCTTAAAAAAAATCTCAAGCCAGTGTCTAAGTATGAACCATCCTTTAAGGTGGCTGTCAGCAAATAATTCAGTACTGAGCCCCAAGTAAAGGCATTAAGAGTCTTGAGTATTAAGAATGGCATATGATGTGTATTTGAGTCTTTTGGGGTGTGGTTTGGGTTTCACCCATGATCATAGTTTCTTATTTATTGGGGTGGCCCAAATCCTTTATTGCTCTGTCTGTGTATCTTATACCAAATTGGTGGGTGTAAAAACACCAATTTAGTTTTTTAAAAATTGCATATATAAAATTGGGCTCATTGTAGAGTGAAAGTCATTGGTTTAGCTCACAGTAAACGCTAAAAAATAAAGGTTCCACTAGGGTGTGTTTAAAGTGAAGTTTCCCAAAGAACCTTTCAGTGATCTGTTCTTTTAAAAAACTTTTTTTTTTTAATTCTAAAAGAACAATCTAAAGAACCTTTATCCATTATAAATTACTTTTTGTGGAATGGAAAGTTTCCATGATTGTTAAAGGTTTTATTACCATTAAGAAGTATAATTAATAAATAATATAAACATTCTGGCCAATAATTGTTGTCATGATTTATTGTATCTTTGTAATAGAATTATAATGAAAAGTTTTATATGCTATAGTCAAATTTAGCCATCACAAGATTAAAATATAAGCATGAAAAATGTATATTCATTTTTAGATTTACATTTTACAGTGTTAGTACATTTTTAAAGATGAGCTTGAAGCTCATTGATGGCAAAATTAATCTAAATGTAAAAATGAGAAACAATCATGCACAAATAAATATCTAATATTAACCAATTCCAATATATTAAATCAGATCAAAATGCACTCAAAAATTCAAGTAGGGCTTGCTGCATACCACAACATCCAGGGGTTGTTGTTGGATCCACATCTAGAAGGTGAAGATGGGTAGGTTTAGGTATATTAAGGAGGGAGTGGCTGGATCTTTATTCATCCACACCCCTTGGATGTTGCAGTCGGCAGCAAAACGCTCCTCCAAAAATTGCTACTAAATTTCGGCAATACAAAGAAACAGCAAGTAATGCATTGAATTAAATATTAAATTTGAATGTTGTGGTACCAATATTTTGTGCATCCCTAATCAATATAAGTCAATATAAATCCAAGCAATGCAATTTTTCCAGCATTTTATTGGCGAATCTATCCCACCCTTGCATTGCACACTGACCCACATTGTAACACAAAGCCCTTGGTCCTGAACATAGCAACTCAAAGGTGTTAATATTTGAATGAGTCTTTTAAAGCCTGTGGCTCACATTGCACGGCTGATCGGTCGCAGTCTAAGTGTAACAAATTTTTACTGCCTGTTTTCTAAATGCATCTCTTTGTTGCTGCCACACAAGAATCTGTGTACTCTCTGATCTTCCCGTAAGCCAGAATGTACTTTGCTGCATGTGAATGAATGCAGTTAAGTCCCAACACATCAGCCTGGCTAAACCTCCCGCTGCTTGGCCAAAAAGCGCCATATGCTTTGGACTCTGCGAATAATCACCCTGTGGATTAAGGGTGTGAGAGCCACATAAATCTCCAAGGTGTGTATATACAGGCGAGATCATCCCATTGTCTGTATGTTTCATGGCCAATCTGTTTGACTTCTGCTATAGGCCCGCCAATAGCCTCTCTTTGTATCTCAACCCCCGGCCCCCACCACCCGAGAGGCTCTAAGTTTAGCTGGAGCTTTTCATCCGTCCTTATGCTGTCTGTCGGCACTATTGACGTACGCTCCACCTGATTAAGATGGATGTGGGCCTGTTTTCACGTATGTCCGCAATCATGACTGATTGTAGTCATCGCAAGTCCCCAGATATCCTTGATCGCTCCGCATTCGTGCTCAAGAGGAACATTAGTTAGGAGCTGATGGCTGTGAAGTGTTAAGTACCAGTCTGCAAATCACGACTGCCCTCTACTCTGCACTCAGACTGCATCGTGTGACGTTGTGGGCATCATTGAAATGCTATTAACGTGGTTTTGAATTAAAAACAAGCAACCTTGGTGTACTGAACTTGAGTCATCCGCTGTGTTGAATAACAGAGCAAGCGGAGATGAGTCCTGGAGTTATATAGCCAGCATCCCACACGTAAGACTGTAGATGTGGGTTGCAAAAGTGCGCCCACTTGCACGCTCATGACGTCTTTCCTCCGCTCTCTTTCACAGTCAGCCAGACCCGAGGCTTTCCCTCACCCCCACAGGTCTCAGGCCGAGCACACAAAAATAGGACCCAACTCCACCTACTCACAGGTGAGACTATATTCATAGAGAAAGACATAAGCGCTTACTTAACAGTGATGATTCATTTGTATTGATTTGCGAAGGCTTCGTGAAGCATTACTGTATGACTGATTCTGTCTGGGAGGAGAACTGTGAGATGGGTGCAGGGTGTTGTGAACAATTCGTTTTCTACCTGTTGAATCAAATCTGAATAGGATGCAAAGTGACTTTAATGACACAAAGGACTATTAATGGATAATGCCTACAAAACAGCTATATGATATATGATCTCATGAAAGTGCGTATAAATGGTATGCCAAATAAAAACAAAAGCTCATGTTATTGATACGCAAAAATGTGTATATGTGGGTAGAGTTAGGTTTGTGAAGTTGATGCATATCATACTGTATGTATGAGAAAACTGCATCATATGCATGCCAACAAAATTCATATTGTATGCATGCCATTCATATGCATATCATATCAACCCCGGAGACTCGATATACACTGCCTTTCAAAAGTCTGGGATTGGTATAAGCTGTTGTTTTAAAGAAACTAATACTTTTATTTAAGCAGGTATGCAGTAAATTGTTCAAAAGTTACAGTAAAGACTTAAAAGATTTTATTTCAAAACAAATGCTGTTCTTTTGAACTTTTCTCAGAGAATAATCCTTCAAAAAATGTGTATGTTTTGAAAATTCACAGGAATAAATCACTTATTAAAACATAAATAAATATAGAAAATAGTAATTGATCAAATAAATGCAGCCTTGTAGAGCATATGAGATGTATTATTTTCATATAGACTGATATAAATTATTAATTAAGAACTTCTCATTCAAACATTTTGCTTGCTGGACGCACAGTCAAATTTATATACTAGCCAGATGTTATTATTTATTTATTTATTTTTCATGTATTATGAGTTTTACTTGATCAGGCATTATGAACGGCTACCCTAAGGGTCCTAAGCTGACTGAACTCCACAGGTGGACTGAATTGTCACCACAATAACTATGGACATTGTGAAAAACATGTCCCTCTAACTTTCGTATAATTGGTTGTCTGATTATTATATTTCACAGTTGGCATAAACACACACATGACTAAAAATTCTAATAAAATGTTGACATTATAAACCATCTAACGTTTCACAGGCTAGATAGCTTAAAGGTGAAGAGTCTGTAATTTCCGTGCCACTTGCGTCAATTTATCATTAAAAATTTACCAGACTTAACAGCAAGACATGTTGCTCAAAGACTTCACTGAGCAGTTATTTTATATGTCTGAACCAAATCAGCAAGTCATCTAAACAAACTGATTCAATAATTCAATTGGATATCCCAACATTTTTTGGCTTAAATATACAGCTGATGTTATGTGTAAATAGGCTTTTCCTTTGTTTGCCGCTATATATAGATGACAATGGATGATCCCTCCAAGCACCTACAGAAAGCGTTGTGTTAAATCTTTAATGTTGAGTGTGAAACGACCCCCTTACAGCTGTCATTAACTAAAAGCAATCTCTTCGCAGGTGCTAACAGCTGCTCATAATAAAGTGCATGGCATAGTGCCTCTGAATGTGGAAATGTGTTTATTCGATTGTGGTTTGAATGCACAGCTGCGGTACCTTGCACGTTGTTTACGGAGAGCCTACTGTATTCTTGTAGGTCTCTGCAGGTGCCCCTATGCTATATTTAGCAACTGTTTCTATGCGTCATGATCAAGTTGGCAGAAGCCGCAGTATAACATACGAGATTGAATATCGCATCTATCTATAGACACACTTTTTTCAGCCCAGAAGTTTGTCGAGCACTGGCTTTGAACCGTGAGATGGGGGGGAAACCGGCAAGCTATGAGCGAGCCCCTCCCTTGTGCAGTGCCCTACATTTGTTTCATAGCGAGGGAACCTTTCGTTTTACCCTTTCCGTAAGAGTATACTGAAAAATAGTTACTGTGTAAAGATTATAACACCGCAAATGTAAGATTTAGAGCATATATTTGTTCCTCTGAAGGGGCGGGTTGTGTATCGCTGCTTTTGTCCCCACCTCGCTCTCAAGTGCCGCTGAAATTCCATCCTCTTTGCAGGGGGTCCGGTTCACTGGGGCCGTTGGCCACTAGCCTTGTGTGAAGCTCACGTATCTTTCCCCCCGTTTGGCCCTTGTTACTGATTTGTAGAGTTTTTCATGTTGAACAGTACTTAGAGTGTTGTATCTTTTGATTTTTTAGAAGTGTGGGACGGGGGTGGGTGCTTTGCCCCAGCTCGAGGCTCCGGTCAAGCAAGTTCTGGTGACCAATGGCAAACTTCTGCATTCGAATGGAACCTTACCCAGTATCGTCAAACAACTGGTGCAAAGCACTCAAGGGAATCAGGTGGGATAACTCGCCGAAAATGATAATCCAGTTGTCATCACTCACTATCATCACTGTCTATACAGCCTTTTATGACTTCTTTAGAACACAAAACAACAGTAATTATGTGTCAGTCTCCAAAAATCACAAATGACCCATCAGAAATACCCATTGCTGGGGAGTAACAG
This sequence comes from Enteromius paludinosus, assembly GCA_032361165.1. NCBI lineage: Eukaryota > Metazoa > Chordata > Actinopteri > Cypriniformes > Cyprinidae > Enteromius > Enteromius paludinosus. The sequence goes on along the minus strand of JAUMHQ010000094.1, from coordinate 7,320,410 downwards.
CATTATGGAATTTAATTACAAAATAAATCTAACTGTAATCCATTTGAGTTACTGAGAAAATGTTAACAATTACAAATTTCTAATCTGTATCTAACCACAGAACAGTTTTAAAGTAAAAAGAGGTTTCTCAAGTGTGATTTAAAATAAAATTCATATCATTTTAAATGAAGTTATGTGGGAAGTTATTTTCAAAGTCTGACAGTAATCAGTGTTGTTGAGTACTTTTGTGAGCTTAACCCTGTTTGACAAGTGTTAGTTAAAAATCCAATAATCAATGAAACCAGTTACATTAATACAGGAACTTAAATAGTTACGCTACTATTTAATCTGTAACCTATTACATTTAGTAAGGTAACCTCCCCAACACTGAAAATACCATAAAATAGTTTAAATGACTAAATAGTGACCCAAATTGAAGCATGTTCCTCAGAAACTTTAGAAGACTTGGAATATAGTGCACAAACCGTATGGTTTTTGGTAAATAATTAATACAATGGCTGCCTAAAGACCTTTTCCATTCTTACTTCCATTTCTTCTAACACAGGAGGAGAGGCCGAGGCCACAGTTTCCCAATCGCTTTGGTTCGTCTGTGGAAAACCTCTCCGAATCCTTAACTAGGAGCATCATCAATAAGTTTGAGAAGATCAGGACATATGAGGGACAGAGGTTGCCTATGTCTCCAACAAGTATGAAGTGCTCTGGATTTTATTTTGTTTCATGTACTTCAGAATTGAACCAATGCAGTTATCACTGAAAATAGAATTAGACTCTAATATCCTGGTAACTCTCTGGTTGATTGGATTATATACTGGTATGTTTACTATTTATGCATGTCTTCCTTCAACAGCGGCACTGAAGCACTTCCAGAACCAGCTAACAGAATATGAGAAGGAGGAGATCATGGACTACTCTGAGATCTGGTATCTGGGTTTGGACACTAAGAAGATTGAGGGCTCCCAGGGATCCCCACAGAATGCAGGCTATGATGATGAACATGGCAGCTACTTAAAGGTTAAATTAGATATATCATGTATCTCCCTGTGATTACATTACTTTTGTCCTGCCAGTGTTATTTTAGTTTTAATGAGATGCTATTATAGTTTTTATTAATATTTTGAATTCGTTTTTTATTTTCATATTCCCCATTTTAAATTAAGTTTATTGTATGTTATCTATTTTTTTTACTTGTCTATATAGTTTTTATACATCTTACTTAAAACCTTTGGTTTTATAAAATCTATATTTCAAGGTTAACTTGAACTAAATGAAAATGAGAGCGTTGGTTTGGCAGCTATAGTAGCTACAAGCACTTTTTTAGATGTCCTTTTATTTCAGTTAACATTTATTCGATGGCTTCTGGCAAACAGCTTAGTGCATGACATACTGACCTCATTTTCAACTTCTGGATAAATTACGAATCTAAATTGCATTACAGCACGAGACTGTCTAATTCAGCTGCAGGCTGCCAGGCATCTCATGTCTCATCTTCCATGAATGTGCCTTTTCAGAAAGACGTTCCTCGGGATTACTGGGCATTAGACTGAATGCCTTCAGGCTTGACAATTTAAACAATCACACAGCGGGCATTTGCAGTCAAAACATGTAAACAGTGTCACATATTGGACGGTCCTGATATATGCCTGAGGCTTATTTAAAATATAAACAAATGAGAAACATTTATGCATCTCAGTATTACCACTGAGATGTTTCTCCAAGTCACAGGAAGTCAGCCACTGCAAAGGAGACGGGAATAATTATGCTGACCTGTTTGTCAGCTGACTCTGTCCTCTAAATACTCTGTGCAGGTCCTGCATGACCATATAGGCTATCGCTATGAAGTCCTGGAGGTGATTGGGAAAGGATCATTTGGCCAAGTCTTGAAGTGTTTGGATCACAAGACAAATGAGATGGTAGCCATCAAGATCATTCGGAATAAGAAGAGGTAAAATGAACCTCTAGTCCAGGGGTAGGCAAAATTCAGTCCTGGAGAGCCGCTGTCCTGCAGCTCCAACCCTTATCAAATACACCTGCCTGTAACTTTCTAGCGATCTTGAAGACATTGATTAGCTTTTTCAGGTGTGTTTGATTAGGGTTGAAGCTAAACTCTGCATTACACCGGCCCTCCAGGACTGAATTTGCCTACCCCTGCTCTAGTCCATATGTTCATTAGGGCCTTTCGCACTGCAGGAACCGTTTCATAGTATCTCAACTAATTGTGGAACTACCCACTGTTTGGCGTGTTCTCATCGCTGTTGAACGAGGAACAATTTTACTTCCAGGTACTTCGTTTGGAGGAACTAAATTGGCTCCTACTTCAGATTAGGGTCTAAAAAAATTGTAGGAACTAATTGCTAATTGGCTAAACGGGTACGAAAAGCGTGTAAATATATACTGTGGAAATATTGTATCAACATCAACTCAATTTCGCAAGTTCTTTCCATTCTTTCAATTGCTTGAAGTATACGCCATGTCCATTATTGTGAAACCGGCGAGACACGACAAAAACACAGCTCCAGTCACACCGTCCTCCATCCTCCTGTTGTTACCGTTCTTCTTCTTTTTTTCCGTTGTTGAATCCGTAGTGACGGGATTTTGTCACTTTCTAGTACCCACTGTCAGTGCGAATGCAACCCTTTAGATAGTACTGGGAAATAGCTCACGCAACATCAGCCCAATACTTTAGTACTGTACTTTTAGTACTGGAACTAAAGCAGTGCGAAAGGCTCTATTCTCATTCCCATGCAATCTTTGGTACAATTGGGGTCAGCACTCCCTAGGGGGTCTGTGAATTATTGGTTGATTTCAAGGTAACATTTTTGAAAATTGCATTAGCGAACTAATTCATAATATTTTTAATATATTACAATTTAATAAATGTTTCACTGTTCCCGTTAGAAATAGCAATGAACAAATACACAATATTAAAGTCCACTGCCTTACTAAAATAAGCCTCATAAGGCCATCAAAAGGTCTTTAATCAGCGCTTAACTGGGTCATAGCTTACACTGGACTTGATACACTGAAAGGTGTTAAAAGGTGTCTGTTGTGTATCGCATTACGTGTCTGGGCAGAACTGATCTCATGCCCTTCAACTGCCATCTCACCTGCTTTGACTGAGGCTTAGCTTTAAACCCTCTCAAAATGCAAAGCTCAGTACTGCATACTGAAAAGCTGCGCTGAATTTGTTTCAGAACTCTTTTTTAGTTTATCTAATACACAAGATTTGCATTAAAAATGAGCTTGAAAGTCCATACATTTTAGGCTATATCTACAGTAATTAGAATTATATAACTAACTACATGAACTATATCTACATTTGAAAATGCATCATTTTCTTGCATATCTTGCATGAGACAATGTTTTTGTCCAGTGAAAAAATTTACTAAAATTTACTTTTTGCACTCCCAAGCTGTTTTCACATTATAGAGTGGAAATTATGCATGTTTAATCATGTGCTACATAATGATGAGTTTAGACCAGTATTATGCCTGTTATGGGTGCTTCATTTTCACACTGTTGGTAAAGATACACTACTTTGTATAATTTTCATATCGTAGTTCTTCAAAGGTGACAGAATATATACTCTAATAGCATCTCCCATATAATACTAGTTTTTGACATTTCAGTGTGGATCAGAAACTTCTGGACAAGGCTTGAAAACACTAGTATGGACAAAAAAGTGATTTGAAACCAAAACAGCATTTTCAAATGTATCTGAATTAATGTAGAAGTAGCCTTAGCATCTAAAATGTTGGCCTACTGCAAATATCCAAATTTCTGTCATGGTACACCCTCCACCTGTATAGATCAGCCTGGTTTCTCGTATGTTATATGGGGGTTATTTCTTATATATTATATGTGCAGCAACAATATTTCTTACATGCTCACAGCAGAATGTCTTTGGATGTATTCACAATATCAAGTCTCGGTCCTTGCTCTTCCACAGCAGTTTAGCAGATCTACACCAAATGCATGTACAATACCATGCTTAACTCTCAGCGAGTTTAAACTCTTAGTCATGAGTGAGCTGCAATAATATTTCGCATATCGACAAAGTTAATAATAATCGATTATCTATTTTTCGTCTGACCTTCAGGTTCCATCATCAGGCTCTTGTAGAGCTGAAGATCCTAGATGCCGTGCGGAGAAGAGACAGAGATAACTGCCACAATGTCATTCACATGAAGGAGTACTTCTACTTCCGCAACCACCTGTGCATCTCCTTCGAGCTGCTGGGGTGGGTGGAAAATGCTGGGATCATTTAGATGGACACATAATCTATTTAATTGTATACTATTTAACCTGTATAGTGACACGTGTTAAACATAGGAGTCACGTCCTGGACTTAAATAGAATACTTCCCTGTAACTACAGCTTATTATAGGCATCTATTTAAAGTAAATATAAAGCCATTTTACAACCATACGTATGAGTGAAACAGGATATTCAACTAAAAATATATAAAATTACTTTAATGCATTTTTAAAAGTACTGTTAATATTTTTTATCTTTATTAAGCATATATATATGTATGTTTTGTTGTTGGAGATCATCATATTAGTTATGATTCATTAGCTAGATGTCACATTTGCCCGTGGTGGTGGTTTGTCTCAATGGTTGACATATTTAGGTGTGAAGTGAGAGTTTCCTGGTTAAGACCTTAAGGGCCTCTGGGTAAAGTGATCAATTAAGTCGCTTTGCAGGAAAAGCAGCTTCATCTCTGGCAGCCTGACCTTTAGAGGACATTAGATGCGTCCTCCTCGTCTTCGGTTACAGTCACAGAATCCTTTAGTTAATGCCTTGATTAGGCCCCTATCTCTTTCCTTGTCCACTCATGGTGTGAAGTCTCCAATTACATTAGGCTGTTCACAGCTGCTGTTTTAGGCCTCCCTACTGCCAAAGATAATGACTTTCATGAGTTCCCTCTCGAAGGGCTCTTTAGCATAATGCTTAGCGGTTCACACACTAATAGTGTGATTTTGTTTTTATGGATGTGCTTAAAGACAGGAGGCTGTTGAGTGACAATGGATGTGTTTGTCCAAAGTTCAAAGTGAGGTAGTGCCAAAAATGACTGCGCTGCCCTCTAAAGGCGTTTAGATAAATGGCATACTGCCATACTCAAATACATATCTATATATAGTTCACTAGGTATTAGCCATTAACATGATCTTGTAACATGGTCACAGATTGTACCTCTTGTCTCTATACAGAGCGAACCTCTATGAGCTTATTAAGAAGAACAACTTCCAGGGCTTCAGTCTGGGGTTGATTCGGCGTTTTGCTCATGCACTGCTCAAGTGCCTCCAGATGCTCCACAAAGAGAAGATCATCCACTGTGACCTTAAACCGGTAAACTGACGTCTGTTAAAGTGTGAATCAGTTTTTTTTTTTTTATGCTAAATTGGATAACCGGAATAAGCAAGTGAATACTTTTATCCGTCAAGCATGCATTAAATTTATTAAAATTGAATGTGTAGACATTTATGATGTTCACTTTCAAATAAATGCTGTTCTTTTGGACTTTCTGTTTAATTTACTGCAAATAATAGCATCTGTTTTTTTTTATCTTACTGACCTCTAAGGGTTTTAAACAGTATTTTACATTAAAATATAGAATATTATGTAAAACAGAAATTAATCATTGTTTTATTATTATCAGTTGTCTTAATTAATTACCAATTATGATTAATTAATTATTTAAAACAATACATTCAAAATTACTATTTTGCAAAAATACTAAAATATGTATTTATTTATTTACATACCAGTAACCTTTTATTTTAAGTGGAATAGATTTTTTTTTAATTAATTAATTTTTTTTGCAAAATACACAATCTACTATTTGTCCATAGAATGAAAGTGCTTGGGCATCAGGGACAGCTGGGCATGCAGCTGGATAACTGGATAATTAGCTGTTTTCTAATTCAAATAACCAGAATACTAATGCATGACCATTTTGACAAAACACCTGTAATCCTTTGTTTTTGGTCTTAATAGGAGAACATTCTCCTGTCCCAGAGGGGACAAGGAAACATCAAAGTGGTCGATTTTGGATCAAGCTGCTATGAGCAACAGAGAGGTAAGTGCCAAACCCCTGTGTAATGAACATGTCACCAGATTTGTCCTGATTGTGTGATTTACACCAGTATACAATACATAGCAAAATATGCTTTTTACACTTCTACTTCCACTTTTTTTTTAATTATGCACAATTTAGCATTTTACATTTCATCATTTGTTTTCCCCTCCATTAAAGCAGACCTGTGACACAGCAACTGAGATCCAACGATTGAACCGCAAAGCTTATTCATGCTGTTAACGTGGCTTCGTCAAATCCGTGTAGCTCTAATAGACCTCTTGTGTCCTCATCTGCAGTGTACACTTACATACAGAGCCGCTTCTACCGCTCGCCAGAGGTGATTCTGGGCCATCCGTACAGCATGGCAATAGACATGTGGAGTCTGGGATGCATTTTAGCAGAGCTGTACACTGGCTATCCCCTCTTCCCAGGAGAGAGTGAAGTGGAGCAGATCGCCTGTATCATGGAGGTGAGAGCCTGTATTAGCGGTCAAAGAAGTAGTGAATCCATACAGTTACAAATTATATATTATTATATATTTTATGATACATTTATAGTTATTTTAAATGCATTGATTGCTGAACATGATTTTTGGTTTTGCAGATTATGGGACTTCCTCCAAATGACTTTGTTCAAACTGCATCAAGACGGAGGTTATTTTTTGGTAAGTAGATTGCTTACAAATAAGGGTAAAACTTTACAAGAAGATTTCATTTGCTAACATTAGGTATGAACTGACAATGAAAAAGAATTCTAAAACAGCTAGTTTCTACGTTTACTTGAATGTTTATATTATTTAATGCTTCTGAGCTGACATAAAAGAAAGCAGTTGAATTTTTTGGTAACACTTTACAATAAGGTGCCATTTTAAACATTAGTTAATGTATTAATTAACATGTACGAACAATGAAAACTACACTATTTATTAATCTTTGTTTATATTAGTTAATAAAAATACAATTGTTTATTCATGTTATTTCACAGTGCATTAATTCATCTTAACAAACAAAACTTGTGATTTTAATAATGCATTAGTAAATGCTGCTATTGACATTAACTATAACTAATAAATGCTAAACACTTTGGCCCGGTTTCACAAACAAGGCTTAGCTTAAGCCATGACTAGGCATTAGTTCAATTAAGATATTTAAGCAACTTTTACAAAAATGCATTATAAGGAAATATTACAGGTGTGCATCTTAACACAGAACAATGACCCTGACATGTTGTAAGATATGTCAGAGCAAGATATTTTCATCCTCAAACATGCAATTTAGTCTGGGACTAGCTTAAGCCTTGTCTGTGAAACTGGGGGTAGTTAATTTTAGTTCATTTTGACTGATGTCTCGACATTAAAATGTTTCAATCAGATTCCAAAGGAAACCCAAGGAATGTCACCAACAGCAAAGGGAAGAAACGTCGACCCAACTCTAAAGATCTAGCCAGTATTTTGAAGACCAACGATCCTCAGTTTCTTGACTTCATTCGACGTTGCCTTGTGTATGTATAGTGAAGTCGTCATTTGATTTCATATTTACTACCACCACAACAGATTTTTTCAAGCTGTGCTGTTGGGTTCTTGCAGGTGGGATCCCACAAAGCGCATGACGCCTGATGAAGGAATGCAGCACGAGTGGATCACAGAGGGACGTCTCAACAAACTCCATCCCAAACCTCGGCCGATCCGAAAAGACATCGACAACAATTATGAATTTACTTACCGCAAAGCGACTCTAAACAGGACAAGCAAGGGTCAGAATTTGTTCTTGTACGATAATGATTGATTCTAAACATGTGCCCTAAACATGTTTGGATACTTAAGTCTTGCTTAAAAATTTATCATTTTGTAATAAATTAAATGAAATGATAATATATCAGAAATATGATTACATTAAATATGTGATTAAAGGGATAGTTCACCCAAAAATGAAAATTTGATGTTTATTTGCTTACCCCCATGGCATCCAAGATGTAGGT
>JAUMHQ010000094.1:7275733-7294346 GCA_032361165.1 Enteromius paludinosus | reverse complement strand
CTCTAACACCTCTACCAACAGCAACCTAGTTTTCCCAGGAGGTCTCCCATCCAGGTACTGACCAGGCTCAACCATGCTTAGCTTCAGTGGGCAACCAGGCTTGGGCTGCAGGGTGTTGTGGCTGTGGCATAAAAAATCTTACCGTTTCCAAACTTTTGACTGGTAGTGTGTGTGTGTATATATATATATTGCAAACATGCAACTTTTTGCTTCACCGCTCTCATGTGGATTAATGTAATGTCTGTCATACTGATGGCACACATTCACTGCAGAAGATCCATTGTTAAGGAAGACGAAGAAACATGTTCATCTACATCCTGAATGGCCTGAGGATGAGAGCTGATGTTCTTTTATTTTGTTGACTATTTCTTTAATACCTAGTTTTCAAGTAAAACACTATTAACTGACATTGTACATCACAGTTTTTCTGGTTTATCTGGCGTCCTTGTAAACACTTTGCTGTCGTAAAAATCTAAAATCTTGATTGGCATTCACAAAACTGCTGTCCTCAATCTGAAGGTTCAAGCACTGGATGGAGTCCTCCATTTTGTTGTGATGGAAGTCAAGATAATCAGTACACAGATTGGGCACCAGATGGCAGCACAGGCCAAGATAATACATTCAGTTTCTCACATTAAGTAACAGCTAAATTGCAGAACTCACAACCCAGCATGTTTACCAATATGACAAACATAAGCGGAACACATCCTGTACAAAATGCCCTTCGAGCATGTTTAAAACATCCTTATTTAGAGACTGCAGTCTATAATAAACTTTCCAAAACAAACTTGTCCCATTTTATCAGCAATACCTCAATAGCCTTCTTCTTATCTTGACTTGGCAATGAGCTGTACCTGGAAATAAAGAGCGAAAGGACAAATAAGTTACAAATAAACAGCAAAGCCTGGTTGTAGATTATACTAGTGACCAGAAACTGGCACATTTTTAAGTAATGTCTGTATAAATCCTAAAATGTGACAGGTGTAGTTATCGGTTACCTGAGGGAGTTTATGACCAGCTCTTTCAATGTGCCTAAATTAAAGCTCATTCCTCCAAAGCCCATAAAGGCTTCGTAGAAATCGTGTGAAAGAGCAGTGGCCCCAAATAGAGCTGGATCATCTGAGCTGATCACTACAGGATGACCCTCGGCCATCAGCACGGCCACTGGGTGGTCCCGCAAGTCTGAGACCAGTTTTAACACCTGACCAAAAAAAAAAAAGAGTATTCTCAAGTAAGTGGCTATTCAGACAATGAAAGCGAAATATTGCAATGGAAAAAAAGCATAGCGGGAAGCTGGCATGATGGGTAATGCTATACCTGATTTGAGATTGGGCAGACTTCAAGTGGAACATCCATCTTTCTAGACATCTCTTTAACCGCAGGATGACGTGCCAAAGCAAAGCCGTGACCTATACGTGTGGTGTTGAATAGAAGAGCATCCATGAGGTTCTGATCGACATCTGTTCCCTGCAAATCTGTGCGGGACAAGCGAATAACAGTACCAGAGGTTACTATAGCAACAGTTAAAAAAAAAAAAAAAAAAAAAGAACAAGCACTCAATCTTTTTGAGCTTAAAGGACGACTTTGAGTTACTCTGCTTTGTACCAGATGAAAGAACCAAGATGTCAAAAGAAACCTGTCTCTCCTGCGTGAAAAAAGTAGGGCAGGTTAACACCCCTGTCTTCAGGTAGACTCAAAGCGTCCTTGAAGTACCACAGAGGTCTGCCAAGGTCTTCTTGTCCTACCTGAAGCAAATGTTTTCTTGAAAGTTTATTCACAAATAGTGTATTTCAGCAATATGCTCATCATATACTCACAAAGTCAAAGCCTGCCATGATATCTGGGAAGTTCCTGTGTAGAGTCATTGCTTCCTCTACTGTCTTCATCGCCTCAGTTGCATTTATACCCCTAAGAGACACAGGATTTTTTTTTTTTTTGAATCAAAGAAGCCTGAAAAAATTATTCCTTTGGTTATAAACCACCATAACAGTTTTCATGGGGAGCAAATCAGCATATTAGAGTAATTTAATATGTGACACTGAATAATAATTTACATTCTAATTTATAACGTTCCTCTCACCTGTGGACTGTAAAAATGACCCGAGCTCCAAAGAAATCTGGGTAGTTTGCTGTAAATCTTTTTACAACGTCCTGGCAGGCCCTCATACTCCAGTCCTTATTATTTAGTCTGCCATCAAGTTCATATGTCTTACATTACCATAAAAATGAACACATATTAGTATTTATTTACAACTTCAAACTGTATTTCTATTTTTTTTTTTTTAAGGGTAAATGTATCCATACCGCCGGCAGCAGCGCCCTGATTTCCACATACATGATGTTGTCTTCATAAAACTGTCTGAGGCCTTCATAGAGGTAGTCTTTAAACACAGGTGCATAGGTGACCAGCCCATAGGCTACTAAGAAAGCCTGCTCAAATCTCTTCCACACGGTCTCTTGGTTAGGATAGGCTCTGTCTGGGTCTTCGGTGAAGAGTGTGAGATTTCGAATGAAACTGTGGATACAAATGAACATTCGAGACAAACATCCCTCACTTACTGTCTCAGATTCACTGTGTTTTTTTCAGATTGTACCTGTTGTCCAGATCAGTGCTGTTTTTAATCTTCTCCCTGAGGGATCTGAGCAAAGTCCACGTGGAGCAGCGTGGACGAGATGCAGGCTGTCCAGAGGAGAAGATAAACTGCACGGTCTGCTCGGCTGTGAAACACACGTAGCAGTTCTCCCTGTAGGTCACGTTCTTCACCAGCCAATCCACACCTACCATAGCAAAGTCATGAACATGCAGGGCCGCACCTGGACAAAAGACATCATAGTTTAGCCTAGGTGTTTCTATATATTATATTTTATCATTCAAGGGTTATTGTTTGTTTTTTTTAAGTTGTTTGCTCATCAGGGCTGCGTTTATTTGATCAAAAATACAGTAGTCTCATTTTAATTTTTTTTAAGAATGTCATTTATTTCCTGTGATTTTTGGCATAATTTCTCCAGTCTTCAGTGTAATTTGCTGATTTGCTGCTCAAGAAAAATTTAAATTAGTATCATTGTTACAAAAATGTAAAAAAAAAAAAGTTGTCCTGAATATTCAAATTGCTTTGTATACTTTGAATAAAAATGTAAAAGAATAGCATTTATTTGAAATAGAATCTTGTAACATTGTAACTTCTGACCAGTTTAAATAAATGAATAAAAGTATTCATTCATTTCTTTTCATTTTTTATTATTAATAAAAATTTTACTGACTCCAGACTTTTGAACTGTAGTGTATATGTTGAATAAAACATGCTTCTTATTGTTTTAAGATATATATATAAACAATAAATAATAAGCAAATAAGCAAAAAATGAAAAAAATATATATATACATATATATATATATATATATATGTATTTGTGTGTGTGGAGGGAGAGAGATAATATATCTGATTAGATTATTGCACCTTTAGGCATCTTCTGAAGCAAACTAAAGACTGGACTTTGATCGATGAGGTGCTTCGCCTTAAAGAAATGCATGGACGGCAGGAACTGTCTTGCTTCCATTTCGTGCTGCTTCAGGTTTTGAAGCTTCCCGTCAAGCAGTTTCTCTCTCTCGTTCAGTGTTACGTTGCCTCCTGTCCGTCTAGATGCCTCCAGCTTTATCAGAGCCTCCCGCTTCCTGGGATCTGGTCCACAGGTACATGATGTGCACCACAGAAACAGCATCCATATCCTCATCAGATCTCCTAGTGACACTGCGTGCATGGCTGGGCTGTAATTCAACCACAGACCTTCTTCCTGTTGCTGAAAAGTAATAAACAAGTAGTTGGTTAATTATTTAAAGATGCAAAGTGATTTGTTTTTTTAGTTTATTATTTAATGATTGACATAATGGTCTTGTATTTAATAATGAAAGGTATTTAAAAGTAAACAAGTCAGACAGAATTGAATGTTTTCAGTTACTGTGTCCACTTGTGTCAGTCAATTGCATTTGGGTGAATTTAAATAAAAAAAATAATAATTACAAGTGTTATTTGCAGATGCACTGGTCTGACAAATTAATTTGTAAAGTATATACTTATGAGTTAAAATAAAGCTAACAATGTCCACTCATGCGTAGAAAATACTCTTAATTTTAACACACAAAGGCTAAAGGGGAAAAAAAATGGTCAGCTGTTAGTTTTGAACGAATGCACGAGCAGCGTTAAAACTGCTAAAAAAGGGGATTTGCCCGGTGCTTGCACTTCTTTTTTTTTAACTTTCTCAGCAAGATTTACATTGAAACCAGTTTCAACCACCAGCTGTCAGCTGCTGGAAACCGTTTACTTCTGTAAGCAAAATATAAACTAAAACACATCATATAAATTATATGTATCAAACCTGCTAGAACAATGTGGTCATCTGTTACAGAGCCAATTACTTGTAAACAACCCACATGACACAGCGGCCCGTCGAGCAGTACTGTACCTATTATCGGTCACGATTTCTTTATAATGCTAATATAGTTAACGTTACATCAAAAACGTCTTGACATGTCTTTCGAATATCCATCGACTGAATTGCGAACGGACTGTCCAATAAACCGTGTTCACCAAGCACGCATTAAACCGCGTTACATGAATAAATGCCAAAAAAAACCTCACAGAAAATAAACACCTTCCGACACGAAGAGAAACAGGTCTTACCTGGCAATTGAGTCGGCCGTCTAAGTTATCTACAACGAAAAGGTGCAGGTCTGAACGACTTCTACTCCACCGACTTCCACAACAGAGCGTGACGTCATGTCTTTTCTTGAAGCTCATTGGTTCTGCTGTGTTCCAGTGCGCGTGGACAAAAGACCCGCTGAGGACAAAGACGTCTCAGCGAATTCAAAATCTACAGACTATATTAAATTCATTTCGGTCTTGCTTTTTTAAGATTCAAAGTCCATAAGGCTACGAAAGCGATATTTGTCGCTATTGCCATCTCCAGTGAGGTCTCTCAGGCGTTTGAACCCTGAATGAAATCTTTGAGACTTCTGCGAGCACAGTAGGTAGTACAAGTTAGTAGTGCAAGCGACAGAATTACAGTTATCTATACAGTATATGTGTAATGGCCATGCCTTTTAAAGTGTAGTTTAAAATCTAACCCAGCTCAGTACCAAGTCGTTGTCAAAAAAGATTGACTGATTTTTCAGGCATCAACGCCACCATTGTATTTTTGAAAGTACTTTGATTACGCCATGGCGTTTACATGCTGGTACTCCAAACTAAAATGTCACTGTAGTCACCTTTAGAAGTGCACTGTGTTTTTATGAGGAGAAATGAACAGAAAATAGAGAGCAACATCTATGGAAACGTAATTTATTCTAAGAAATGTACAGTATAGAAAATACTTCGGTCCATTTCCAAAATAATTTGTCAGTCAGGTAAGAACTTGTAAACTTTACATAATGAAAGTTACAGGTGTCGTTTTGGATACCATCTTCACTACTGAGGTAAAGTGAACCGTTTCAAAACAAACAAACACATTTATATATTAAAAAAAAAAAAAAATTACAAAAACATAAGAGCAAATAAATATGATTCACATTAGAGCAACTAGTTTTACTAACTAGTACAGACAGAATAAATGACAGCAGAGATGTGGAAGGGTGGATTTCAAGAGATACAGATCCGTTACCCAATACCCACCAATAGGTGAAATGAAATAAAATAAAAACATCTGTACACAGCAAAATTCACACATTCTTGTAGTCCATAACTAAATCATCCCTTTATATATTAACAGTGGAGAAAAGAGTCCTCTGACAGACTGCTAAAGTGATACACCTTCACTTATGAGCAAAGACAAGTACAAAGTGGTGGACAATGTCCATGTCATCTCACAGCTGCTAATATTTCCATATCCCTAGTTCATAAAATACATATAAACAGTTCACATGTGACAAAAATACTAAAATATTACTATCCAACATTTTGCACCATCACAGGTTTCTGGGACAAATGATCTCAGTGTACCACACAAAATCACTCAAATCCTTCGCACAAAAAGTGTACAACCTCTTTTCCACTTTAGCATGGATTCCTCAAAATTGCAAAATGAGGGCAAAACCATTTAGGATGCTGCCTTCACTTCACTTACGGTTTTAAACACCAACCTTCAAAAAGTGGAATGCAGATGTTTTAATCATGTTCAAACTTGGCACTGATAAATTAATAATTACCGTTCGGTTTTGCAAGTGAACATATTAAGGCTATATATAGTGTTGATGAATTAATCAAGCTGTAAATCATAAAGAAAGATATTTAATTGTCCAAAAAAAGAAACATATTTGCATGTGTCTATGAAGGGAATGGAGAATGTGCCACATTCTGGCATCATGAGGTAGATATTCTTGCTGCCATTTTCTCACAAATTGCCATTTCTTTTCAATGGTTTGTCAACAAGAGCTGAGTAAAATAGTAATTCAGACAGTCCAAGAGAATAAAAAAAAGAAAAAAGATATTCAAAGTAATTAATTTAGTGCAGGACAACAATAGTAGGAGAAATTAAAATGAGCAAAACCAATCTTAGTTCATTTTCTGATCAATCTTTCTCCCCCATTAAAAAAAAGGGATAAAAAAGCATTTAAAACTAATTCAAAGAAGACTATTAACCCCAAGCACTGCTTGCCCAGTTCCTGTGTCTGTACTGAAGATCAAAGATGAATTGAAGTTAATCACAGTTCCAGTGACATTTCATTGCAATTTTTTTTTTCTATGAATATTCTATTGACAATACCCGTATTAAAACCACTACACCCTGAGGACACATTCAATACAGTGAATTAAAAGAGGAAGCATACATGTAAAATATGAGCACATCAACATTTCTCCTATCTGATAAAAGGAGCTACAGTGGTATTCTTACAAGTTTTAAGGCTGATATATATTCTCTAATCTAATGCATTTTTAGTATTGCGACTCCAGCTGGTTGTCAATTGAGACAAAAATTCAATTTACATTCCAATATGTGAAGAAGAAAAAAAGATTGATGACCAGTGATGAATGATATCAGGTGAAAACAATAAACCAGCCTTAGGAATCCAAAAAGCCATAGATTACTAGAAAACTGTAGATATTACGAGGTGAAAGATGGCTACCTCAGTCTCTGAAATCGGATTCATTCTGTGCACACAAACTAGGACGACACATCAATATGGAACACATCAGAGATAGAGACAACTTGAGTGAAGGGTTACAATTTAGTCCCATACAAAGGAGCACACATCTAATTTATGTCCAAGGCCACTAATTCCAGTATGAAAGACTATTCCTAGTGCATAACAAATAGAGCAGCCAAGTTCTCTGCCAGTCTAAGAAAAAAAGACAATCTTCAAATTGAAGTGGTATTAAAACAATGCACATTACCAGAAACCAAGTGGTTTTAGTTGAGATGAACATCACCTCATTAAAACACTCCAGTTAAGGTGTTTCGCAATGGAGCACAGGATCCATCTTTTACTCCATAAGTTGAATTACTACTATAGCTAAAATCTTTCACCGAACATTCAACAAGTACATGAAGGCAACCGGGTCTAATTTGTCCAAAGAGCTTGGAAAAAGCTCCAGTAGCCCCAGTACCTTATTTACTACACCTGAGTTTAACTTTAAAACAGAACACGAACTTGTAAAATTACATCTTGCTCTTCATAAGGACTGGGGGGAAAATTACTTCCCAAGTAACAGCCCATCCAAAGGTAGGAAATGAGGCCAAAGAGACATTCCAGGCTGAAGACCAGTATTATGAAGTTCAAACAGTATTTGAGCAATAAACAGGACTGAAGATTCACAGCTCTTCCTTGGTCAAAGATCCCACCTCTTGGTACTGTGAGTTGTTCCTTTTCCTCCTTCCAGCAAAGGAGCAGCTAATCCAGACGAGGATGGGTTATCAAAATGGGTTCTCTCAGAACGTCTTATAGGTGGGTAGTTGAGCAGGTCTCAATCAGGATCAGGACTTCAAAGTTATAAAAATTACTTGCCTTTTTCAGCAAATTATATCAACAATCTTCCTAATTTTTTGTTGTTGTCTCCATTTTGTTGTATATTTCAGGATGTAACAGTATTGTAAAAGATACAAATGTTCCTACTAAAAAAATCCTACTTTTCATACTCCTTGTTTATTACCTGGACCATTGGGAGATGCTGTACCCAACATCTGGTGCCTATCAAACAAGAAAAAGAGTTACTAAAGGTGAAGTGAAGGCATTACATTACCAAATTTAGATGAATGTGTAAGTGCATCATTCTGGATCCAAATCAATTATACCATAAGATCTGAGAGATAAATGAGACCTCTTACCCAGTGCGAAGTAAGTGTTCTGCAACCACTGCTCTTTGAGGAACCATCATTCCCTGGAAGTGTCCTGCAACATTTGAATGCCTGTACATAGCCATGCGAGATTGGCCTGGAGAGAAAGGCAGGTGCTGGGGCCTCTGTAAAGCTTCCATCAAATGAGGATGAGGATGCTGTGGTGCAAAATGTCCACTGGGAAAGTGCTGGCCAGAATACGGCCCACTTGCCACCATATGGGGTGGAGGAGCACCACTCTGCTGCATGCTGGGATGCATGCCACGAGGCCCATATGGGAAACTGGGGTGTGGCGGAGCTGTAGTACGATGTCGGGCTGTTGCATTATGGCTGTCCAGGTCCAAGATCTCCTTTGGGCTCTCAGACCGTTCTGAAGGCTCTTCAGTCCTTGCCTGTTTGGCAGGGCTGCCATGCTCTCTGTTTTCCAAAGCACTGCTATGGGACCCATCGGGTAAAGGACTAGGTGACATTAAGCTCCCAACAGATCCATCTGAGCCATGTGGAGACATGCTACTGTCCTTTTGTTGACCATTAAATCTTCCAGTGGAAGGTGATGGGTAAGAATTGGGCATCATTGGGTGCTGAGGCTGGTATGGTGGTCTAGGCCACTCCTCAGATGAAAATCCAGGTCTGCCATGTCGGGGGTGCTGATAGAACTGCTGCTGTTGCTGCTGGAACTGAGGATACATGCTGGATTGGCCTTGAGGATGCTGTGTGGCCATGCGGTACTGATATGGAACACCTTGTTGGTGATAAGCAGGATAGTGTGCAGGATTTTGATGAGGGTTATGTCCCTGTGATGGTGGTCCCTGGTTTGGGTAAGGCTGGTGATTTGGCGGGAGTAATCCTCTACCCATCTGTGGGCCAAAGTGTTGATGTGCTGGCTCAGCTGTACCATATTGGGTCACAGTGTTACTCTCAGGAACCTGAGATTGTATTGGAGGAGCCTGATTGTGAAGGGGTGCTAGCTCCTGCCTTCCTAGCTGGGTTTGGGACTCTAGACTGAATGGCTGTGGTTTGTAAACCCCGCTGGCACAATCAGTTCTCATGTTAGCATTGTTGTTATCTTGGGAAGATGTACTTCCACCAGACACTTTCCTGCTGGTAGGCTCGCAAGGCCTTTGGTCTCCCTGATCAGCTGGAGAGGGTTGAGCAAGTGGATGTGATACAGGGTGGCTAGGAGGTAGAGAGCTGAGGGTTGCAGGCTGATGAACACCAGGCTGACCCCCCTGAGGTGGAATTTGTGGCATTCCATGAAGAGCTCCTGCCTGTGGCCCTCTGACTGATCCATTGTGTGGTACTTGCAGTGAGCTGTTCTGAGCATATGGATGAGATGCATTTTGTGCCACCTGTTGTGGAAGATTCTGCAGAACATGTGAAGGAACATTCTGAGACTGTCGTTGAGAACCATTCTGAATAAATTGTGGTGGAACGTGTTTATGGATTTGTTGAGAGTAATACTCAGGAATTTCATCTGGGGTTTTATGAGACATTGGCTTAGGACCATTTAGGGGTAATGAAGAGTCATCAACAGATTTTTGCTGTGGGGGACCTGGTTGGGATTGAGAATTTGGGTGGTTATCACTGTGGATTTTCTCTAGATTTGACAGTCTATGTTTCTCTTCATTCTGACTAGGGCCTTCCATGCTTAAATTGGACACAGATGGCAGAGATGCTCCTAAAGAAAGTTGATCAGATTTTTCTTTTGGATTAGAATGAGAATGGCTGTCAGCTTCAGTCAAAGCATTTTCTCCAGTTGACTGTTTATCACCAGATTTTGAACTTGAACCTGTTGGGATATACAATGGCGTTAATATGCGTTTAAATAATTGCAAGTGCACATCCCATTTAAATTGAAAGCAATAATTTTGTGCCAAAATATGGCAAGGAATACCAACTTTTACCTTTGGGCGATATGGGAGTGGGCTGGATGTCTGCAGAACCATCTCTAACAGGCCTGATGAGCTGGTTTTCAGGAGAAGACAATGCAGCAGAAGCTAAAGCATTACCACCACTTTGTGGGGCGGGCTGAAAGGTCTCAACACGTTGAGATGAGGCAGAGAGCTGCTGAAGGGCAATCATCTCTGGGCTATCAAGCATGGAAGCCAAATGTGGCCTGGAGACCTGAGGGCCCCCTGGTGATCTTTGGGCAATGGGACTTTGGGAGCTGACAGAAGGATTTCTATATTGACTATTGGTCATTGCATAACCAGTACTGTGTGGAGGACGGATCATGTTGTTATTGTATGGATGCTGGCTTGTAGAACTCTGCTCTTGCATTATAGGTCCACCAGGTGTCGACTGCCCATGATGGTTCATGGCAGGCCACATTCTGGGCAAATTCATCCTATGGGGGCCATAAGGAGGGTAGGAACTATGCATTGGGACACCTGGCCTGGGGTACCGGTTCCCCATAGACTGCCCTTCTGGATGTTGCTGTGAAGGGTACATGTTGCCTTCAGGTGGAGGGGCACAGAAACCTCCAGGCTGAAGGGTCATTGGCCTTGGGCCAAGAGATGGGCCATGAGTAGGACCAGGATAAGAATGTTGCTGATGTGGAGGTTGAAGTGGTTGGCCATCAGGTCCAATTGGGTATCTAGGACCAAGATGTGGACCATTTATGTGGGAACCCTGATTAAAAATAAAAGAAAGTATACCATTAAATACAACCTTTGAGACGCAAGTTAACAAATTGTAAATGATTGAACCTGATACTGCTGGATGATCACTACAAACCTGCATGTTGTACTGCGGTATATGCTGACTTGCATGGTCCACCGGTGGTCTGGACATGAGGGGTCTCTGTCCAGGATATGGATACTGAGGGTCAATCATCATTCGTTGAGCATACATTCCAGGTCTGAAAGGACCTCCAGATTGTTGAAACTATAGGCAAAAAGAGCACATCTCTTATAAAGTACCAACAATAAAAAGTGCTCTAGAAGTACTTTTGTGATAAGTCAAAACTGTTGTTTCAGCTGTCAACAATAAACAAATTTTTTCGTGTATAGAGTGTAGTCTAACCTGTTGAGCAGGATGTAGCATGCCAGCCTGCTGCTGTCCTGGATGAATGTTATGAGGATATGGGGGACCATTGATGTAGTGTGGGGGAGGGTATTGTAAAGCAGATTTGGGTTTGTCTTGTTGCTGATTGTTGCCTTTTCCACAATTGGATGTTTTGCGTTTTTGAACTTGCTCAGTGGCTCTGATCAAGCTCTCAGGACCTGACTGTTTGTGACTTTTGCTCTTCTTCTTGTCCTTGCGGTCACGATCCTCACTGCTCACATGAAACTCTTCATCCGTGTCGCCATCCTCAGCAGGGAAATGCTTCAGTAGGGCTCGGCTAAAGCAGTGTTCCAAGGACTCGGCCATTATTGTATATTCTGAGGAGATACAGACAAGTAAACACAAGCACATGTGTGCACACTCTCTCATATACACACACACACACACACAATCTCATCTCCTTATGCACAGCAAATCACACCAACCAGGTCACAGAACCACAGTTGACCTCTGACCCCGCCACCCCCAGGGGAGTGCATTCTGATGGATAGATGGCTCCAGGGAGGGGAGCTGCGGGGCTGGAATGTCTCTGTGGCACTGCAGGACCTGGTGCACTAGAGGACAGCTCAATCACTCTCTATTAATCAATGTCAGAGCCTCTCCACATACTTCCAATACTTGTATGACTTGCTTTCCTCATCAATTTTTAAACACTGCTACACACTCCTACATTTTGTTGAGCAGATTATTTTTGAACAGTTTCACTTCTGCTTAGCTCTTCTGCTTAACTTGGCAAAAAAAAAAAAAAAAATTCATATTTACCACTCTCTTCTCCATTGTATTCGAGACAGTTCTCAAACATAAGCTTTACATCAGCCACAAACTCATCCTTAGCGACGTACTCCCCATCATTCAGCTTTCTCTCAATGGTGGACAGGTCCATAGGAGTCTGACAAAACATTTTACATATTTTTTTCAACTATTCTTAACAAGGTCAAACTAAACTAATTTCTTTATAACATCTTGTATGCCCACCTGTATGATTTCATGATAGTTGGGGGCATAAGACTCATCAACAGGCTCCATGAAAGGCCAGGCATCTTTGTGTGCTTTGAGGGCCTCCAACACTGACAAGAAAATTATTTTACATTATTTCAGAGGAACTTCTACTTTACTGTAAGCTTCGAATGAGGAATCAAACACTGTGGTTTGACCACAACACAAACACCATTGTCCAAACGTACCTTTGTAGAGAGCAGTATAATCATCATCTATGTCATAACTGCAATATAGAAAGGAAAAAAAATGAGTAGCGTATAGGAACACTGAACTACACATAAAAGCTTAATTAATTTTACTTGTCAACATCAAATGTGTGTTAGGAGACCATTAGCAAACTTCAAAGCTAGAACTGAGTTTGAGAGCTAAAACAAAGTCCTTACAACTGTTTGGTGCGACGTGTTCGGCGACTAGGTGAGTGAGTCTCCAGGTTCAGCAGCTCAGGGGGAAGTTCTTTTCCTTGAGAGAGCAACCAGGCCTTCTCCTCTCGCTGCTTCCTCCTACGAGCACGCTCTGATCAACATAGAAAAACACATCAGTGAATGACAGAGTAATAAAGCACTTTACACTTTTTTTTATTCCCATTAACAGTGCACTTGTTACCTGCCCACTTCTGCCTGGGCCAAGGTGATGAAAAGTTTGCAAACGAAATCAAGCAGTAATACGAGCAATTTATCAGGCAGCTTTAGAAGGCACATTTGATCAAAGGGCACAGGCAAGATAAAGGAGAGAAGTGCTTTATACGCTGACATTAAAGGCCCTGACTGACACACCCTGCTGGGAGGATTAAAAGAGCTCGAGGAAGAAACCACTGGAGAGAACTGCAGGCCTGATCTTCATCCATAATACATTAATGTGGATAGGCCCATCAGCAGCAGCACAATCAAGAGTTAATTAACCCGCTGACAGGGGATATCAGAGCTGGATGATTCTCACGAGGAGTGAGGTTGATCGTTTCCCCTAGCTCAGCTCTTTGTATGATTAAAGCAGCCTTGGGTTAAAAGCATGCTGACTTCAAAACCGCCATGTTGAGACAAGACCACAGAATGTGCTTTAGCGTCAGTGTGTGTTTGATCATGCTTCTGAGGAAACTTTGGGTCGCCTGTTACCTTGAGTGTGACTCACCCTCGACAGCTTTGACTCTCTCCTGTTCCTCTCTCTCCCGTTCCTCCTGAAGCAGTCTCTCTTCTTCTTTCCGTTGTTCAGCCAGCAGGACTTGCCTTTCCAAGTCCTCCTCCTTCTGCTTGTCCACCTCATTTGTGACTTGTGTCTGCTTTGCACAAATTCATAAATTAAACCATAGCTTACATCACACAGATAAACAAGAAAGTGCTGACATGTGTTTTAAAATGCCAACCCCATTCTCTTTGCTGCCATTTTGTTCAGTGTGGTGATTGCTGTTGTGTTCCATGGGTGGATTAAGTAGCTTCTGCTTCATCTCTTTCTCCTTGGGAAGAAAAACATTGTCAGTTATACACATATGCGGGTGTCAGATAGGTCACTTGGAAGGGGGTTTCAACCCCTCCTGAATACGTCTTTTGTTTTAACCAAGAGGCTGAAGGAAGGTTAAAGGGTGTCATTACAAAACCAAACAGCCCATGGCAACAAAGCCCCATCTTCGACCCCATCTCAGTATATTTAGGATCTTCAGTTTTGTGCATTACCCTACAACACTTAATCCCATGCTAGAAGATGGAGTGTCTGTGGTATCACCACTTAAGAGGTCAAAAAATCTGCAGCGCTGCAGGCCGTCAATCACCATGCTCCAGCTCTCTTCAAGGTGAGAGCCTGCCACATGACGACGGCTAGATGGATTGGCTCTGACAGGGCTGTGAGACTGCTTGTGTGCATGTGTGAGAGAGTGGGTGGATGGGTTTGATTTGAAGAGGCAGTTGTCCAAGTTAAAAACCCGTTGCATCAAGGTTGCGAAAGAAAATATCTGGTTCTTTACAGATCTATGTACAGGTGTGGAAAATGTGAAGTTATATAATGCTGGAAGCACTGAAGCAAGACATACATTTTACAGTGAGGGTATGTAATGGTGATTGCTGGGAGCATGGTAGTTATGGCAACCAGACACTCTAATAGGTCTTGATTAGCCACGGAAATGACATGTCAACACCACTGCAAAATGTGCATATCAACATGCATCTGATATAGGCAGTTTCTCATTGGTAAGACAAAGCAACGATTAGTTCATTTATTATCTATGTGCATATAAAAATGATCTAATATGGAAATAGCTTATATATAGTATTACACTGTTCTAAACTTGAGTATTATTAATCTGCTGCACTATGCAGATACCATTATTCCCTAAGGACAATGGACCCTGCACGGCACATTAATTTAGGATCAGTGTATAGAGGATAATAAGTCTTTATTTTAATTTAAAAAATGATACATTTTGAATTAAAATATAAAAAAAGTTAATAAATAAATTCTATTGAGTAAAAAAAGATTTTTAAATCATGTTTTCTAAATTACAAGAGGTTAATCAAATTGTTCTCAAACGACCTCTCAAAGAAACATTTGAACATCCTACTGACACTCCTTAACTGCATTTGCCACCATAAAGATGGCAATCTCAACTAAGATTATAACCTATATCCCGGTTTGCCTCATAACATGACTCATGATTACATCACATGAGGTGCTATCAGACAGAGTCTCACCTTGTGTTCAATCATGTTTCTGATCTCAGGCAGGAAGTTTTGAGTGATGATGCGGTGCAGGTGCCGGTCCTGAGGAGAGATTTTGTCCTTAACACTTTCGGCCAGATTGACCCACTGCTCCTCCGTGTCACACACCAGAGACCAAGCCCCGCGCTCACAATGCTCTGACAACACATTACACAAATATCCCCTCATTAACACATTCAAAAATGATTATTCATGTTCAAAGATCACTTAAAAAAAACTCCAATGCACACAAAAATGACTAACAAAACAATTTTATAATAACACCAAAGAATTCTACTAAGCTACCAACCAGTAGGTTGATCTCTTAAAAAAAAACTCTATTCACCAAGATACAACTGCTGGCACAGTTACTAGCATTTCATTTCAACTCGTGTCATGAAAGCTCCACATTTCATGCTTTTGCTGAAAGGGCATTTCATGCACATTGCAGCAGACATGCATTACAGCCGCCCTGGGCACTTACAATGCAGAATGATAATGAAGCAAAAACGGTTCTTCAACAACCCTGTTATCTTTAGGTCTAAAACAAACTAAAAGCAACAATACTTGTTTCCAGTGTCTCACCTATTACAGGCTTGGGCTCCACAACAATTTCTTCCTCTTCCTTCACAGAGTCTTCCCCCTCCTCCTCCCTAATGCAAGCAGGAGTAGACACTTATCTTTCTAAATAATGCAAGTTTTAAGCACCGAACTATGACTAGGAAGTCTTTGTACAACAACATTTAATGGATGCTTAAAGAGGTCTTACGTGGCCAGTCTATCTTCAGACGTCTTTGGTGGCCTACCTCTTCTTTTCTTTTCTCTGTTGTAACTGTCACTGTGAAAATGGTTTATATATGCTTATATACACACAAACAAATACAACTCCCATCGTTTCTTATAGGTTTTTGTGAAAGCACCACTCCATACCTGTATTTGGGAGACATTGGCTCGACTGGTTCCTCTTTGTACAGCCGCGTACCATAAAAATACCAATAGAGGGCCCCATTCCCATCCTGGCCCAGAGGCTCAACACGTAAACTATCTGCATCAAGGCCCTGTAAAACCCAAGGTTTATTTTAGAAAAAACACATCTTGATTACTTCCGCTATGGTGAGTATTAAAACAAACAAATGCAAAAGCTGTATCCGTTTTTTTGTGCTATGACAAGCTTGCTACCTTAAGCCGGTCGAAGACATCAGCAGCGTCAAGACGATAGTCACAGAGTCTGTGCAAGAGTTCCACCTGTGTGCGTGGTGGCAGCTCTTCAAACTGGTGCTCCTTCAGTGGATTGGCCTTCCCTTCTTCCAGTTCCCAGCGGTAATTAATAATGTCTTCCAGGTAACTGCTAAAGGACTGGATCCTAAAATTAAAAAAAGAATAATAATATTTTGGGTTACAAAAGGCACAAAGAGGTGGCCACTGTGGCTCTTCTAGTAAATGTAGTTTCTAGGAGTTTCCAAAATGCTCTGTAGGTTTGCTAACAGTAGGCAACAAGGCTTTTGCTAGTTAGATGTCTGGAAGCGACATCATGTCAACATATATCTGGAAAGTTATCATTGTCACTGATCTCAGTAAATTATTCAGTCAAATGTCTTGAGGCAGTCACATGACTCTTTGGATGCTCATTTAGGAATTTCCACTGTAATACGTGCAGGTCTTCCAAGCGAATCAAGTTTTGAAAACTATTATTCGCATCTTTGCTGTTTCCATCCAGCAATATAAGTTTAAAAATTTGTTTATGAACACAAAGCAAAAAAAAAAAAACATCTACTTGAGGCAGCCTTTCACATCCCTTTTAAGTTATGATAATTCACAAATAAATTATTCATATGATTTAAGTTCTATTACTATGTCATTTTGTGATGACATAGGCTATATATATACGGGTGGGGTAAACTCGATCAACCCAAAACCCAGTTCCTGGTACTAATGGGTAGGGCAAGGGTAAGCCTCAGGACAACAAGAGAGAAGGTAGAGTGCGAAAAAGGAGAGAAAGAATAGGCTTATCTTGAGAAAGCAGAAAGATCTCTCTCACAGCTGCAGGCCCCCTGCCATTCCATCTTTCTCTGCCCCTCACTCTCATCCGTAACACTCCCTCCCCCATTCTGCTGGGGCGTTTAGCACATGTAGAATGAAAAGGACACTTCTGTGAAAGGCCAGTGCCCCGCGGCCTCCCCCTGGATGCCAGTTGCTGTCGAATCCAATAAAACCCTTCGTCCTGTTAACGGCCTGCCTGAGTATGCGAAAGGGATCATTCTTGCCTACCCAGTCATCGACCGGACTTCTTTTTGCTGCTGATGAGGCACCGCTATGGAAGGGAGCTCCCTTTAGGGGCCAGTCATTCATCACAGCACTGACTCACACAATAACTCACACTCTTTACAGGGATGGGGCCCATGGCCCCTTGACCTACTACTGCTGCAGGTAACCTAGCTGCACGACTACAGCGCTACTATGGGCAACTGGTCACATACAGATGGAGATGGATTCTGAGTCAAGCACAGGATGTGGGTTGGGCAATAACATGCGCAAGATCTTTCAAGAGCACAGAGGAAGGTTGCTTAATCACCAACAACAGAACAGTACTCGCAATAAAAAGGAATTTCAGGTTCAACACAAGTTTATTTAAAAAAAACATTGTTGCATTATACTAAAGGTTTAATAATAATAATAAAAAAAAGCCTCAACCCATGTTTTCTTTAGATTAAAGAGGTATGGCACTTGCAATGGAAATGAATGGGACAATTCTTTAAGGAAGATTTAAGAGAAGTGAAGATATATAGTTTATAGTGAAGTTTATAGTAATTTTAGGGCATTAAGTTTTCATGGCAATAAAGTTGTTAAACTAGACATAACTTTACACAGAAAAGGTTGTAAAATGAATTTAGTAATCAATTTCATCACATTATAATTCTGTTAATAGTCATGCTCTTTATGTCTTGTGGTTTTACTATTAAAAATTTTATTATGGTTTTATGTTTACAGATTGGCCCCGATCCATTATTGGAGACGCACTGTTTTTTTTTTAGGAAAACAGGGAGTAACTGGAAATTACTTTATGGAAATCAACTTTTTTGCCACAAGTACTGACTGATCTTTATTTTTCATTTTTTATTATTCATTTTCTAGACACATTTAGCATTTTTTTGGTCCCACTTTACACTATGTACTTACATTTCAATTTCTCATTTAGTACAATGCACTCATTGCGTACATGCATGTTTTTACATAGTATTTATATTTTTTTAAATAAATTAATTTCTGTAAATACATTTATAATTACACTGTTGACCTACCCCTCACACCCTTAAACCTACCCAAACCAGTCCCTAACCTACCCATATATCCAACCACAATAGTGATTTGTACATAGTACGTAGTTAAAGGGAAAGTTCACCCAAAAATGAAAATTTGATGTTTTGACATGGTTGTCTATCAGAGGTAAAAAATGATAAAAATACTCTTCAGTTTCTCACAACAACCGATCGTTTTGTGTCTTAAGACATCAATGTATCGTCACGAGCCGCGGGGTGTAATCTG
>JAUMHQ010000094.1:7247005-7275633 GCA_032361165.1 Enteromius paludinosus | reverse complement strand
GTCACCTACATCTTGGATGCCCTGGGGGTAAGTAAATAAACATCAAATTTTCATTTTTGGGTGAACTATCCCTTTAAGGCCACTTAATATAAAGTGGGAACTTTCTTATTGATTTTTGAAACTAGTTGTGATGTCACAGTATTTAATTAAAACATCCTCAACCTATTTTTTGTTTTTATCAGTTCTACTCTGAATCACATCATAATATGGAAGAACAAAACTGTTGCTACTTCAGTTACATTGTGACTATGAGGTAGAAACAGGAAATACTGATGGCAATGCGCTTACGTGATGTCTCTCCGCTGGTAACATCCTTTCAGCAGGGAGCAGAGGAGGTCTGAGAGGAAGTCTTGGTCTTGTTTCAGTAGTGCTTGCTCAAGTTCCTATCAAACAGAGAACGGCAAGCAGGGGAGGTTAGCTATTACAGCAGGGTTGAGTTTAACTAGCAGCTGCTTTTATGAACTGATGAAACGATATCAGTTTTAACAGCCCAGCCTGACATTTTTATACCACTCTTTCACTGATGAGAAAATGTTGTGGCGAACTAAAGCCGCGTATTGTGAGGCACTCGCAATAGTAAACGTGGTTTTATGAATTTCCAATAGAATTGAATTTGTACAGTTTCAAAACTGTATAACCTCCTGTTACAAATCTCCTTATCTAAAGCTAAAAGTGAAGGATTGCAGAAACGGATCGTGTTTGACTGCCTTCTAAGGTTGTCATTATGCGTTATGGCTGAAACCAGAGAAAGACAAATTGCCGTTACAAGGAACTGCCTGTAGAGTGATGGCACTCAACCGTAGCCAGTTCAGGAACAAACCTGACAAACTTCTTTTCATTGCAAGAGCCGCATGTTATAAAACCCTTCTAGATGTGCGCTGAAGGTTGGTTAAATGTAATATCACCTTAATTTGGTCTTTAAATTGCAAGATTACACCACAAAGCACTTTCACACACCATTTGGCTTGAATAAACCCAACTTCCTGTATAAATGTCTGTTACTCATTCTCATCTCTTTGCTTTCTCACCTGTGTGTTAGTGGCATTTAGCCAAGGTCAACCATGACTGATTAATCAGCACATAGAGTTGGGGTATATCATAGCAAGTACAACATTTAAGTACAGTAATAAGCTACAGTGGCTTTCGTGCAGGTAAGGCTGCAGTCGTCATCGGTCCAAGCACACACAACAATGCAATATGCAAATATTTAAAAGGATTAAATGCACCTTTTGCATTAACTCTGTCTTTCATAGCAAGCAAACACACAACACAGAGCCCAATTGTGGTACAATAGCTTGTATATTTCATTTTAGTTTAGTGGTGTTAACATGGGGTAGAATGAAGCCGTCTAAAACGTGATCTTGCAGAAAAAGCCATTACTGTGCATTTTATTAGTACTAATAAAAAGCCAAAAGATTAATAAGCAAATAATTAAAAGAACTGGTACATAAACTAAAGTGGTACCAAAATGACAGTACAGCTAAAATCAAACATTTATAAGTACATTAAATATACTTTGATATGCGATTCACAAACGTGATTTGATGGTGAGTGTAATTCTACCGCTGAGTTAACACTGATGTGAATGTATGTCGCATTGTGCAGCATATTGAGATGGAGATGATGAAATAGCACGATACAACGATATTCCTTAAAAAGCTGATTTTTTTTCATCCACAATCAAAAATTGTCATATTGCCTACCCGTAGTTGAGTACCAACGGTAGCACAACTTTAATGGCTTTGGTCAAAAGTAATTTTTCCTGAAGCAAACTGATGGATTAAATCATAACATCTGGCATAGCCAAGTAATAAAAGATCTAGGTATCAGTGTAGGCTCTATGCTCTCGAGTGGCAGTGCATGAGCTATTACCATCATGACCTTTAGCAAGACACTCCAGCCTGGGTTGCTCTGAAGATATTTCCACAGTAGTTAGTGTACTGCAATTTGCTCTAGATGAAAGCTTTGGCTTAATGACCATTCAAAGCAAACATTAGATAACATTAGATAAAACCAATACAAAAAGCAACAAGTCAATGTCAATATGAATAACAACGGAGTACTACAAGAGTATGAAAGTACGATTGAAAATCACCTGACACCTAACAAGTTGGATGCATGGTAAAAATGTATGACAAAAAAACAAAACAGTAACTGCATTGAAAACGCACAAAAAAAAATTCCAGGTTCTCGATAAAGCGAATAAGATGGAACTGAGGTCTAACCTTGACCCCCGTCTACTTCCATTGTGTTGCAGCTATTGAGGGTTTATGAAGCGGCAGTAAGTAGGACTGCAAACTCCAGCCTACTGAAAGGAGCAGAAGAGAAGCTAAGCGACAGCATGAGCCCACAGCCATGGTGAAGGCAAGGCTGACCCAGCACAACCCGACCCAGCATGCACTTCTCTCTCCTCAGGATGCCCAATGTCACCAAGAAAGAGGGAGGGAGAGATTGAGAAATGTAAATGGCCAGTGCTCCATCACTGGTCCATCTCAAGGAGCTTAGCTACTGCGATTGCTTTCCTTTTAAGGGGACTCAGCGAGCCGCTCAGTCCCTCCGGCAACAGGGAGCACTTTTCAGCTCCCGTATAAAACATCCTCCCCCTTTATTCCTTCAGAGAAGAGTGACACTACAAAATTAACTCAAGGGCAAGAGAAGCAGCCCATCCATTCATTGTGAGATTCAGTCAAGCTGCAGATTGCCGTTTCTCTCTAGAGAAATTGCGGAGAGAACGGGGTCACGGAGGGTCAGCTCACACACCTCCTGGCTGTGGAGAGGCACGGAAACCAGGAGCCCAGTGTCAGCAGAAGGAAAAACAGAGAGGGAGCTTGAAAAACAGGATGAGACACGTTTGTGCTTAAGGTGAAAAGAAATGCACTGTCCTTAGATTGTTCTCTAGGAAAAGATGTCAGTGGTATTGCTTAACATGCTGAATCTATTAGGCTATTTTGGGTTGATTGTTGAAGCAATTTAAAAGCTATTGATTATCCCCTCCAGGTACTCAATAAAGAGTCTGAAGTGTTTGTGAAACTCCTTATTGAAGGAGGCAGTCTGCTCGGACAGGAAGTCCAGAGGTAAAATGTATCCACCGTAACAAAAAGGATTATGGCTAGGATAATTTTGTACCTCTACATGTCTTTCTCTTTATTTATACATCTCTTCACAACTCACTCACACTGTGTTTGGGGTAGTCATGAACATCCAGGATCATATTCGAGTGATGGACCATTTCGACCTTCTACACATACCTCAGATCCTGTGTTACTCCTACTAAACTTCCAGGTCCCTTGACAGTAAGAGGGCCAGAGTGGGCCCATCTATCAGCGCAGCTTCGACTTTGATCACACTTCAAACCTGAGGGCGACTGCGGGGGATTAACACAACCCCACTTCGCTTTTGAAGTGCCATTCAGTGGCTCAGATGGCAGAGAAGGGGAATTAATGTTGTTCGTGTCCTTTTACTTCTCCAAGTCTCCTTTAACAGCTCCCTGAAGATCTCCGACCTCAATCTTCTTTCTTAACAAACTGGCAAAACAGGTATGGCAAGTATGGCAAACCAAAGTGATAGCACTTGATGAGTCATTAGGAATAACATTTTCAGTCGAGTCCAAGGTTAAAGAGAGTTCTCCCAACAATGACAATTCTGTCATCATTTACTCAGCCTGACATTTTTAATAATAGAGGAAGGTTTAAGAATAGACTAGAACTTTAATCGTTTAAGCAAATCTTTAACATGGCTGAGGTCATAGAGCTGCATGATCGTTAAAAGATCGCGATCTCGATTCGACCCCCCACCACGATCTTTATCCAGCATTTATACGATTCAGCCAATTATATTTTCAAGGACAGGAGACGAGCATAACTCTGGTAATCTTGAGAGAAGACGCAATCACTCACAGCGGCCGTGACGACGCATGACGTCACATGCAGTTTTGCGCAGGCAGAGGTCAGGTGTGCTTGTTATGCCGGTTACGTTCCGTCTCGCGCACATCCACGTCCACGCAGCTTTAGAAGTATACTTAATCAGGGATGAGAGTGGAGAGCAGCGCGTGCCAACTGTGCTTTTAAGGACCGCTCACATGTGGTGTCTTTTGCACGCTCAAGTCCATTATTTCAAATATAGATGCACATTTTGCTTGCTAACAATGGAAGCGATGCACTCATATTTCCAGGCGCATTTCAGCTTTTCAGATTGCCGCAAGCGGTCCGCAGGTCATGTGACAAGAACCTACTAATCAGCTTCATCCTTCCCCGTAACAACATTTGAAAGTCTCAATTCACATCTATAATTACTAAACAAACAATACAATAGTCACATAAAAAAAAACTATCTTTATATTATTGCATTATTTTAAATTTCATTTCTTGTCTTATTTAACTGCTAATTTACTGCTGTTTGAAAACCTATTTTTCAGGGGTAAATCTTTAAAATAAAAAAGTTCTCCAGAATCGTGAGACAATAGTGATCTTTATTCTAAGAAAAAAATCGTGATTCTCATTTTATCCAAAATCGTGCAGCTCTATTAGGTCATTTGACATCTGCAGTTCAAGAATGTTTGACGTTCGTTAAATCATTAGGTTGTATATTTTATCAGTCTCAAGGCTAACTGAATGTCACTGATAAAAGTTTTGGGTTTCTGCCATGACAGCTTTGGCAACTGAGCCGCCCTCCAGTATCAGTCCTTGGTGCACACCAGAAACCTTCTACAGATACGGTATATGGCCATAAACAGCTTTCGTTGGGTGAGGGAGCAACAGGAAAACTGTATAACGTCCACCCCCACTCCCTGAACTGTATCTCCTGATAGCACATGTTCAACCTACGTAACATTACGGCAACCTTATGATGTAAAACTTTCACAACCCAACCGTGGATCTTACAATAACTTAGAATTTCTTCTTGTATTACGTTTTTGCAGTGGAACAGTTTCTGATGAGCAATGATGGACTGGCAGTTGAGGATAACGTACAATGGAGTGATACAATCCAGATAAGGTATTGTTCCTCTCTTCCCAAGAACTTAACCATGCATAAAAGTTGCTGCCCAAATAACAGACTCAACAATGAGAAAGTGAATTATTACCACTTATTCTTCAAGACATTCAGTCCTCTGACAGCCATAACTATCTCATTTCTACTGCAAGTACAATATATACTGTATAAATAGTTATGGCTCATTCAGTGAAATTTAGATGTCTTCTATTTGTAACCAAGTTCTAAGAGAGTTATTTAATTCAGATTAGAATCTGATTATTTTTTTACTTTTTAAATACTAAATTCATTACTAGGCATTATTATATGGCTGTGTAAAATGCAAAACATTTTTGGACTCATTTTGAGCATACCACCCACCAGTTAAATTATAAAAAGGGTCAAGAGCAGGGCAGCTTAAACAGCAGAGCTGGGACACCCAGTCTCAATGTCAGGGCCAGGTGCAACAGGTGGCCATGGATGGGTGGCCAGACACATCCAGGGTTTGGGATCATTGCACAGGCGACTGAATGGGGATCATTAACTCTAGGAAACCTCCCCACACAATGGCCTCCCCATATTCTCAAGTCTCTAGCGTGGCCTCCACTTGGTGGTCTTGTTGCCAACATTTCGAACAGGATATTAGCCTATACCACCTGGTGCAATAATGTGCTTATGTATGGACCATTAACACAGGACTAGTTTGACAGGGAAAGTAAAACAAAACTGATCATTGGGGCTTAACACATGCACAATAATACTTATAAACACAAAACGAAAATAACTATTACTTATAGTGGAAGCATGAGTTTACAAGAATGTTACAGCACTCGCTGTTTATCAAAGTATTCCTGCTAAAGGGATTTTATTAATATTTTTTCTGAAGATGACTTCCTTACAAATCAACCAATAATGTTTTATAATGTTTAACATTTGTCCTAACACAGACTATAGAAGTGACTTGCTTATCTAAACAGTTCCACCATATACAGATTAAATATTTCTTATAGGGCTAAACATAATTCAAGCTAATTTTTGTCAATTGCCTATGAGTCTAAGTTGAGCCTGAATGCAGGTGTGACTCAAGTACGACTTTTAGACCCAAAGTGTAAACCAAAATGCATGCAGTAGATTTGAAGTAGGTTTAAATTAAGCTACATTTACCAATTAGTTTTTAGCCAAGTATGTAGTCTTAGTAATAGGCCAATACCAAAAACGAGACCGGGTTGATTGTTTATAGTATAGAAAGGCAATCCAATTTCAAAGTTCAGGTTGAGTTAGTCCGAAAAAGAGGTCAGAGCAAACTGACATTGGCTATTTTTAACATCAGTGAACAGTGTGTCGTGGTGTGAGCACAACCAGGAAACATTACCATAAGCATAACAGACAAGACAACCATGGCTTCTCTCCAAACAACTGTCCCCAAGAGCAGATGAGTGGGTCTAGCCAGGCCATTGTTACAAACTCGCCTCTCAAAGCACATCGACATCCCCCAGCACACCCTCCAAAACACACACACACGCATGCTTCACACATACACGCTCTCTCTGCCACCTCCGCTGTAGGCAGAGGGTCCCTCACGTCCCATGCACGCAGCCTCCCCCACCATCCAACACCATCCTGCAGGGTGACATTCCCGCTGGAGCCCCCATCGCTGCCGCCCCCACCTACTCAACTGTCTGCGGGGAGAGAGCTGCAATCCCTGATGACACACTAAACATCAGATTTCCCATCGCTCTCTTACGAGCTCCCAGCAGGTTCTTGCATCATGCTGCCACGAGCGAAAAACAGCAAGTCGCTCTGAGGAACACCTGACAGTCACACTCTAAACACACACCCCGACAAACTAGGATCACAATGGGGGCTTCGATTTCATCCCAGACAAAACACAAACAAGCAACAGCGTGTGGAGCAGCAGCCTCAAACTGGAGACAGACACTGGGAGCCATGGGGCGCTTCAACAATGGAGCTGCCTGAAACAAACACCACAGAGTACAAACCCCTCCACCCCGTACCCCATGTGGAACCATCTGATACATTTACTTCTGCCCTCACCTGTCAATCAGAGTTGGGGGAGGGGAGTCACTGATCACAATGTGGATGGATACGGTGATTAAGGCAGAAGTGTTGTGCACATATGATGGATTCACTGTTGCATGGGGTCATTATTTAACACATGAAGAATGCAAAGTTAATGCAAAACTCGACATCATGATGCTAGGTGGTTGTTATGCAGTCGCCAAGGTGTTATATGAAATGATATATTTTAATAAAATTTAATGCGTTTTAACTGAATAAAAAGTTATTTCTTTTGAAAAAGTTCACCTTGCACTTAAACCTGAAGATAAGAACCCATTTATGTTGCAAACTAATTAACAGTGATACTGATCAGAATGCACAAATGTTTTCTTATCTGGTTGAATAGAGTAGATTGTTTAAAAAAATCCATAATGACACCTTCATTGAGAGCAACAGTATCTGGGGTCTGAAACATGGCCTAATGACCCATCAGTTATTAATAGTGCAAATCCCTCAGCCAGAGCTCACTTCCTTCTCCTCATAACCACACGAGCTCAACTAAGGATGAGCCCCTCACACATCAAAGCTGCTAATTCAACACAGGCTTCACACATGCACACACGCACGCGCTCACGGCCATCCTTCTCAATCGGCACCCGGTGTTGGAGCAAAACGAGAGAGCACTACAGATCCTCCTGACACAAATCCATTTTCCTCATCTTAATCCATCTGCTTTTCAAAACAAGTGCCGTTGCCGGCTCCCGCTCCGCCAGGCCCCATTGAGATTAAATCTCCCTTCACAATCAAGCAGCGCGAGGCCCTAAAGAAAAGGTGCCCCCAGACGAACACCAGCACCCAGTTACGATCATCTCAGCTCTCCGGGGGGAGAGGCAAAGAAAGCCACCATCTGTGATTTAGTCATGCTCATGCCAGGGCCAATGATGGAACAGAAGTGTGAGGAGGAACATGAATGAGGCTCTATTCAACATTGGCAGAACACACAACCCCAAGTTGGGTGGAGGAAAGAGCATAAGGGGGCACTTGTACCCTAAGCTGAAGGTAGAGATGAAGAAGATGAAAGGGAGGGAGGTCCATGATAACCCACTGGGAAGACACTAAGAAAGATTTTGCCATGTAAAAGATCATGCATGAGACAAACAGCTGGCAGCGAACATGTGGACGTGCTATGTCAGAGCTTGACAAAGGCTTAATGAGCTCTTGCACAATGGCCTATGTGATCTCTGACAGAGACAAGCGATAATTAGTCTGAATTATAAACTCACTCAGTCACAGATTCTCATTAGAAAAGACAGAAAAAAAAAATTGCAAACCTGTGCAAACAGAGTCCAGCCAGTCTCATAATTTAGCCTTTTTTCTCTTTTTACACAAATTGACTTTCTCGTAATTAAAATTTAATTACCATTTCCTTAAAATATCCTTATTGCGACTGTTTCATTTACTCAGATGTCTGGTGCAATTACCATTGTCCAATTTGAAGAAATTAACACTATTATTCATCAAAGAAACATTAAAATGAATACATAACATTACTTCTCTTTTAAATAAACGCAGCTCTTTATCTTTCATATTTTTAAAGAATTAGGGATTGTATTAAGCAGCACAACAATTTTCAACATCGAAGATGATGACAAAGTTTCTTGAGCAGCAAATCAGCATGTTATAACGATTTATGAAGGATCATGTGACACTAGAGACCAAAGTTACGATAAAGAAAATTCAGCTTTGCATCAAATAATTTTTTAACTGCATTTCTGATCAGATAAATGCAACTAAAATGCAGAAGAAAAAAAAAAAAAAAAAAGCAGAAGTGCAAAAATGAACAAGTCAACGTTCTGGCATCTGGTTTAGGAGAATTGGAAATGGCTGCAAATCTACTAAAAGGATCGAACGATCGCAACCACGGTCAATTCTTACACAATTAAAGAGTGCTTGTGATGGCTGGTTCCCTAAAATGAGAACTTTGAGTAATCAGCTCAATGAGTTTGTCTTTCTCCAGCTGCCCACACTTCTGACTTTGCCCGCCAAACATAATCAATTCAGAAACTAAATTAAGTCCCAATCCCATCTTTTGCTGAGGCAAACGCTCGGAACAAACGCTCACAGATCAATTATCCACCCACTCTCTAGACACCATCAAATTGATAATGAAGACATATGAAAACAGACAAGCAACAAAACAGCAACTCTCATCCTCTGTGTGGAGTCGGCTGGCTCTGTCCTCTGGCTGTGTTTGTGTATGAGGGGTGAGGGGGGACATCCTGAAGGACTCGGCCTCTCTCAGCTCTGGGAGGCGGTGGGATTTCAGGGCTCGTTTCACAGCCACACTGCCAGGAAATCAAGCGTGCTTCACACAGACAAAGAGCACGGAGAGAGCCCAAGCGAATAAGGCCTCTTCCTGCCGAGCCCTTCTCTCATCTAGGGCAGAGATATGAAGCGCGACTGTGAAGTGTAACCAAAGAACAATGTGCAAGGAGCCGTTTTGTCAGCTTGCCAAGAAGAATCTCCATTGTCGGCCCCCAGAACGGATCCTGAGAAGAAAAGGAGCTGGCCAACACCTTAAACTTCACACTGCATCATTGCCTTTGTAATATCCACTGTGTTTGACACACAAAGCTTGTGACACTCATCAGCAAATTCAATATTTCAGTGGTTTCCCAGTTTTATTATGGCAAAATAATGCACGATTATTTGATCAAACAAGATTCTTGACTTGGCTTTTCCTTGTTTATAATTATTACAAAATGTTCAAAAGTCAAAGTTTGATTTAAGCGACACATATTCAACAGGTGAGATTGTTAAGGCCTACATGACAACTCAGGTGAATGAGAAAATAAACGTGCAAAGTAAATCTGTTCATTTAAGACAAACAGCCAGTCGTACAGCCACCTTGTAGGGTAGGCTTTCTCCTACGTAAATGACATTGTATCCTCTTACAACTGGATTTGCGATCTATTTACTGAACTATCCACCTGCTTTTTTTAGACATAGCCCTGGATAAGATCAACAAAGGCTGAAAACAAACAGGTGAGGTACATGAAAATGTCAGCTAAGCCGATGCATCACCAAATCATTTCCTGCAGGGAAATCCGCTTTGATTATATCCCCACTAACTTGTGTTGACCGGCTCGTGTAAATGAGATGAGAAAGTATGACAGAAATTCAAAAGACACAAAGTAGATGCAAGGAAATTAAAATTCAATTCCACATTTTTGCACCTGAACTCAAGGATTTACGATGCCAAAACATGTGCAACCGTCTGCGGTAATGCAAAGACAACAGAATCCTAACAGTGTTCAACACTAATAAGCATTGGGACAATTGATATTATAATAGAAGACTGGCGCATTTGTGAGGGATGACTTGAAAAACGTCTCAATCACAAGATTAAAGCAACCGATTGGATTATTCACAGTCCCATTCACGCACGGCTGCGAAGTTACCAGGATACTGAAGTGGGACTGAGAGCTTTTGTGCTGAATGACCTTGGACACCTACACTGAATGCAATTAGGATGCAAGGATGAATCGCGAAACGGTCAATGACTTAGGACCGACACAGACTCCCACCCTCTGAATGTAAATCCTTTGACACTGCGTTGACACACGCTGCCTGTAATCTGCGATCACTGCATTAAAAAAGATTACCAAGCCGTGCACGTAGTAAACATGTGCAGGACATGTTTGCAAAAACATATGCAGGATGTTGCGCCAAAACAAAGAAGTCAAAATCATCCAACATACCAATTAGAAACGGATAATTGGCTTGATGTCTTTTTTTAACAAATACTCCCTCTTCAACTTAATTGGTTTGTTAATAATCTACTGATTAATGGCATAATTCCTCTATGAAATATTGCACCTACAGACAAAGTATTGTCTAAATTATGACTTTTAAATCACAACATTTTATCCTCAAGCAAGAAATTCTGTATAAAATAAAACAATTAACAACAGCACCTGCTGCATAACAATTCAATACTTATTATTATTTAATAGTAGTAATAATAAACTTTTTGTTTATTTAGTTACTGAGTTAAAACAAAAAAAAACTATCAAAAGTAATTTCTGCAAATCAGACACTTTTAATAATCCATCATAAAATAATCCGCCATAAACAGGGCTTGATCTCAACTGTGAAATTTCCAATTGTTCACGCCAGTTATAACTTTTTTTCTGTAAGCAGCACGCGGTGATCAGCACCTCAAAGTCCTCCTGCAATAACAAAGCCAGGGACAAGCACGTTTCACACATGTGGGGGTCGGGATGGACCGAGTTTACTGACGCCTCTGGGACGAATTCACTGTTGTCTCCAAACGCAAGTTAAGAGGGAGATGTTAAAAAAGAGGTGTCAATGTAAAAACGACTCTGTTTAAAGGTTTCTGGCTTACACTTAAATCGGTAGGTCAAACTGGGACCAATTACAGCATGATTGTAAAGTGGCTAAATTAATAACAAAAACAAAACAAACTGTACGGAACAATGACCGACTCGAAGGCAGCCTGCTATCCAACAGTAAACTTGTAACCCAACAATCATGAACTTGGCTTGAGTTTAAAACAAAGGACCAACACAGCACACCAAAACAAGCCCAGGTGATCCAGTTAATCAAGTCTCTACAAAGTTTGAGTCAATCTTACTCGACGGCCGCTTGCGTTTTCAATGAAAGATTGAAAACAGGTCTTACGAGAATGAACGGACGACTTTAAACGCGACAACACGAACATATAAACAAGTGTACGATATATAAAGTTTAAATCGACTACATCGCGCAGTTTGAAAAAACAAAGACAAAACCAAACACTACCAAGTTAACCACTTACAAAACAACTTTTGTCTTTAGTAAAATCATTAACACAACAGCCAGCACGTCCTGTGTTTTGGGTACGTTAGATGTCTGGTTGAACGGTTTAGTTCTGTTATTATACAAACGAACGCTAAATAACTGACTTTCTATCACTATCACGGAATCGCGTTGGCGTCCCATTATTAACGTTAACTCACAAACACTGTTTACAGTAACAAGTCATGTGGCTGGGAAATACAGCCAAGTTGAGTTTTGTTTCGTTTTAATGAACCGGGCGGAAAGGAAACGACACAGGTATAATTTACCTCGATTTCAAAGTCTGGTAAATTGAACGCCGTCCTGAAGAGAGAGCAGAAGTGCGCTATGGCGGGGACTTCCCACCAAGACTGGATCTCCTCCACAGAAGTTATACATCCCTGGGACATTTTTATGTTATCCAACGAGTGTCTCGCATTAAAAAGCGTGGCTTTGACGATTCCGTCCGACGTGTTCCTCACATAAGACTTGTTTAACTGAACAGTAAAACTTGCTGTCCTTGCGGCGCAGTAGCCATTGCGACCCGTAGAGTCGTACAATCTGTTTCAATCCGCGTTCACAGGAGGAGAACAGATGGGCTGGGCGCTACCACCTGCCCGGGGAAGAGGGGTTTACGCGCACCGCGACAAATTAAATATCGAAACAAATCAAACCTAAACTTTTCTAATATATGTTGTTTATAAAATTTGTGACTTTTAAGTACTGGCTGACCTGATCGAATCACAGTAAGAGGGAAAAAAAACATACTTAGTGAGTTTTGCGGTCAGGTGTCTTACCTTTTTTTGAAATGGTATGGTTATTTAAAGGGAATGCACACACATTTGAATTTCGTTGAAAGGGAAGTTGTTCTGTTGTTATTATTGGAGAATTCTCGCGATTGATATAGACGTGAATGACAGATAGGATGATAATACATCACACTGACATGTTGTGTTTAAATAATGGGTTTTCTATCTGAAGTTATTAGTTTGATTTAACGTTTAGCTGTAGTAGCAGTGAAGACAATGCAACGAAGCCGTTTATTAGCCCTATTGTGGGTGTTGTTTGTTACTCTTAAAAGTTGCTTGGCGTTGTAATTTATTGAGCTAAAGTTGTTTTTAAATAGTGCTGACGGCATAATGATTATAAACGTAAACTGACATAAGACCTGAGGTCGAATTCCTATGACAGATGTTTTTAAAACTAGTACCTTTTCACTAATCGTAATGATGTTAACAACAAAATTGGCGTTTAAAATAAGGATCCAGCGCCCCCTGTTGACACGAGGATATAACTCGCACTGTCGTTGTGTCTATCATTTTTGTTAAATAATATTTTTTATATAATGTATACTTTCTATTTTTCTGTTTACAAGAACTTCATATGAGTAATTGAAAAAAACAGTAGCATATGCACAAATTAATACTTGTTGTGGTGAATAATTATTCTTCATTTTATTTAAATAGAAAGAAAAAGTAAAACACCCAGTCCTGTAATAATTTGAAATACGTGAATTATGGCATTTTGGTTTATTACAGCAAGATAAATAATTATTTGTTTCATTATGATCATCAATAATCATTTGGTAGCCACAACTGTCTAGTGGATGTAGCAGATATGGATGCTAAAACTTCTAGGCCCGGTTTCATAGACGGGGCTTAATCCACAGTTCAATTAGGACATTTGAGTGATTTTTATAAACATGCCTTTGAAAAAAAGCAGTACTGGTGTTTAAGATCAGTCAGTGTGAGTGTCTTTCAGTTGAAAAAGCTCAGAATTTACATTTAGTCTAGGACTAGGCGTAAGCCATGTTTGTGAAACCTGGGGCTAATGTCTTTAAAAACGTTTTTTTAAATGTATTTTTGAACATAATCATGTTGATGTGTTTTTTGGGGAAATTTTTTTGTTATTTGAGATGAAGTTGTGCAATGCAGCGCGCATGCTTGTGTTTGTGTGTATATGTGTGAATGTGTGTCAAGTTTCATTAGTGGAAAGCTGTTCATTCCCTGTCTATGTCACTGGGAGTCGCCACAAGAGGGAGGGACTTAAGCACGGAGGGACAATGCTTGTGTTTGTGCAACGGCCCCTGAGTGGCGGCTGGCTCTGTCGGATCTCTTGTGCCTGACCACGGCTGCTGCACACATTGTCAGCGTGCAGAGGGGGAAGTGGACGGCTTGATCCGACCGGTCAATGCACTGACAGAGGTAAGAACATGACAATCGTTCTCTCAAACTTGTGAACTGGTCAAATATGCAAGCTAGCGTGATGGGGGATCTGTTTGGGGTAGTTGTGGAAAGTCTCAGTGAGGCAGCGCTCTAGGTTGGGGAGGGGGGCCAGATCTCACTTGTCTGTGTTTTGGCAGTGGAGGGGTATGAATAGAGCAGGGTTGAAAGAAAGCAGTGCTGAAGAGAAAGGCATGCTCAGAATGCCACTGGGCTCCAGAAAAGACAGGGAAAGGGAAAAAGGAGGATGTGAGTATGGCGGAGGAAAAGAGGGAATGGTACCCCGAATGAGGTGAGAGTTAATGGAAACATACACGAGAGTTGGGGGGTGGGGGTGGGGGGCGGCTTTAGGACAAGTGAGAGAAAAGAGAAAGCAAGAAAAAGAGTGACAAAATAAGAAGTGTAAAGAAATCTTGCAATTTACCCTGCAGTAATGAGTAGTTGACAAAATGTCAAGTGGCTTCAGTGGTTTGACGTTATGTTTGCACTTTATGACACCTTATTAATTGTGAGAATATTTAAATGATTAAATATTGACATTTTACAATAAGGTTCCAATTGTTTCACAATTATTTAACATAAACTAACCATCAAAAATACTTACACAGCATTTAATAATTTTACTCAGTGCTAATGGTTACAGAGTACATTATTCAAATCAAAAGTTGCATGTCAATGTATTTTTATTGTCTAATGTTAACAGAGATATAGATAATTGTAAATCAAGTCAAAATAATGAATGCTGTAAGCCATGCATAGTTCATTGTTAATGTTAGTCAATGCAGTAACCAACATTAACTAATAGAAAGTTTTTTTATAAAGCGTTACTTTAAATATTTAGTAAATACAAAGTACAGGAAGATATAGAGATCTCCTCATACTTGCTGGTACATTTTCACCACTCCAATAAAGTTTAATATACTTTATATTCATCTACTGTAAAAAAAAAATTATATGCTGACATAAGATCTAATAGACTGTCTAAATTTGCATCTTTCTACAAATGTTGTTGATACTGTGTTGAAGAACAGGAAATCATGTTGATAAGCCCCTCACCTGTTAGCTCTCTTCTGTAGATTAATTCAAGAGGTCACAACCTCATTAGCTGCAAGATTAGAGAGACTTTAGGAAGGAGGATGTTCTCTGTTTGTGCACCATAGTAAAATCAGTGTTTGTGCAACCAAAGGAAAGTCTATTTTCATTGCAGAAATATTATGTGTAATCCAAAAAGTCGTTCTGGAATCCCAGCTATCCTGAATAATTGCATTTCCCTTTTGTCTTCGTTAACAGCAAGGTGATTTATTTTTATCAAAGATTGGCTGTTCATCCTGAGAGGAAGGGTGTGAAGGTTGGCACACCGTGCCAGAAGGCTGGCCTGGTGGGTCGTGGACGGTTTGTGCAGAAACTTCTGCAGCAGAAAGAGAAGAATTGGAGGAAATCAGTTAAAGTGTGGCCAAAATGGCCGAGAAGAAAGTGAGGTAAATTGTCCACTTCCTCTTTTGTCGGGTGTTCCACTTGAGGTCCATCTAAACCGTTATATTAAAATGTTTTTGTGCGTGGTTTTTGTCCTGCATGTGTGTGTTTGTTTCCTGGTGTTCACAGCCTCCCTGCTAAGCTGATTAATGGGGGCGTGGCCGGACTGGTGGGTGTGACCTGCGTGTTTCCCATTGATCTCGCCAAGACCCGCCTCCAAAACCAGCAGGGTGCTCGTGTTTATAGTGGAATGTGAGTTCAACATCTTTATGAGGTCCAATAACTGTGTTGCATTGCATATCCCCCCACTTTGTTCTAGAGTCTCTTGATTTTGGTTGAAAATAAAGATTCCTAATTAGAATCATTAAGAACCTTTAACATCCATAAAACCGCCTGTGTGGACGTGTTTTAAAAACATTTCTAAATCTAAAAAAAACAACTGACTTTTCATGAAAGCATGAAAGCAGCATGTGTTAGTGATTTAATCTGGGCGTAGGACTTTGTTTGGATTTGACTAAATGACTCAGAAGATGCAAAACCACTTGAGTCGCAATGCTTTTGCATCTTTGATCTGTTCACGCACCCAAATGTTTTTCATCCCTTTTTAAGTAGCTTGCTCTAAAATATCTTTATGCATGTGTGAGACCATTGAAATGAAGAGAAGTACTCTTATTAGTGATGGTGCGTAAGGAGCTCTTTTCTTCTTTGTACACTTATGTAACAAGTGAAATTCCCAAGTGGTTTGTGGGCAAAGACAGGCACATTACTCACTCCTCTATCAGAGAACACTTTGGTTTCGGGTGTTTAAGAGATTTATTCTGGTTGTTACTTTACATTAATAAAGAACACAACATGACAATGCATTTGTTAGGGGCATTTTATAAGGAATTGGGATTATATTTCAAATAGAATATCACAACGTAATTGGAGTATTTAATTAATGATATCGAACATTTCTGTCTTGTCATGAAGGCTGGATTGTTTGGCAAAGACTATCAAAATGGAGGGCTACTTTGGCATGTACAGAGGTATTTTCTTTTCTTGTCTTGGACTGACTCAACATTAAAATCAAAATGTCATTTACGACCATGTTGCACGTTCCTGGTTTTATCGACCACAGTGGTATTTCAAATCTTATTCGTTTTAATTGTATACATGCTCTGGGATATGTTGCTTATGTTATTGATGCCTAATTTCACTTTACGGGGTTTTTCTCAGGTGCAGCTGTGAATCTGACACTGGTCACTCCAGAGAAAGCCATTAAACTGGCTGCCAATGATGTCTTCAGACAGAAGCTCTCCAAAGATGGGTAACCACCACTTTTTAACCTTTTATAAAAACAAGCCTCTCGTTACAGTTTAATTGATTTACATTTTACAATTAGTTGAAAACATTATGTGTTTGATCATTTGTGAATCAGACCTTACTTGTTTCTGAAAAGAAAGAGGCACATTGGAATCAAAGGAATAACACACCTAAAAACGAACATTATGTCATCATTTATTTACTTTCGTGTTGTTCTAAACCTGTATGACTTGTATTTTACTCTAGAGCGCAGTGGCTCTGGTTGCACTGTATGTTTTTGATTCACTAAAAGGATTTTGCACGCTTGAGTCATTGTTTAGGAATCAGATATGTTACTGATTCAGCTCATTAGAGTCATTGTTTAAAAATCAGACTGCTGTGGTTGTGCTGTACGTTTCTGATTCACTAAAATTGGCTAATTAGAGTAAATTGATACGCTAGCCGGTTGTGCTGGATATTTCTCATCTGCTAAAAAAGAACTGGCTCAGTAGAGTCTGTTTA
This sequence comes from Enteromius paludinosus, assembly GCA_032361165.1. NCBI lineage: Eukaryota > Metazoa > Chordata > Actinopteri > Cypriniformes > Cyprinidae > Enteromius > Enteromius paludinosus. Next base: position 7,258,304 of record JAUMHQ010000094.1, on the reverse strand, counting down.
TTCAGTTGCAGTTTTAGAAAAACAGGGCAGTTCTTAACAAAAACCATTGAAAACATTACGTATACGCTATTCCATAGAGGCATTTAGGTCACCAGCTGACTAATCTAAGCAATTATTTCTTTGGTAAATGCAATAATGATCATGCTCTCCTGTGCCCCATCTGTCACTGTATCTGTCACCCACAGAAAATTAGCACTGTGGGGGGAAATCCTTGCGGGCTGTGGAGCCGGAACCTGTCAGGTGGTAGTCACCACCCCCATGGAAATGCTAAAAATACAACTGCAGGATGCTGGAAGGTTGGGTAAGTGTGTTTATTATGCTCCCGTGAGTGTCATCCAAGGTATGTAGGGCTCAGTCTAAGTACAAAGGTTAGCCAGAAGTAAGCTATTTGAGCAGAATGGTGTCCAACTGAGCAGCAGTTCCAGTGTCATTACAAGATAAAATAGAAAGATGATATTTAAGATAAGAGTTGTAACCTCTTCACTTTACTCTTTACAAGCGGCTCAGAGGACTGTCACTGCCTCTGCCTCTGCCGCTGGTCCGACCCCCTCGCTGGTTGCCTCTCAGGCAGCACAGCCAGGCACCAATGCCCCTCCTCGACCCTCAGCGACCCGTATCACCCTGGAGCTACTCAAGACCCGAGGACTCAGGGGACTTTATAAGGGTGCAGGTGCTACATTGATGAGGTAACAGACAATCAGCCATAACCTATAGGAATATGGACTTTAAGGAATATGTTTTCATCTTTGGAACACGAATTAAGATATTTTTGATGAGATCTGAGTGTTTTCTGATCCTGCATAAACAGCAAGGGATCTACGACGTTCAAGGCCCAGAAACATGAAAGAAGTCCATGTGATATCAGTAGTTCAACAGTAACTTTATGAAACTATGAGAATACTCAACAATTTGTCTCATCCACATCACAGAGTCCAACACCATTCATGAGAGCACCACGAATCTAAATTCACCCATCTAAAGTTTTGAATGGAATAACAACTTAAATTTTGGTTTGTTCATCAAATAAATCAATTGTACGATTCAGGATGTAGTGCATGAGTCATATGGAGGATTTTTATGGCATACTTTGGTGTCTTTTAGGAGCCCAATCATCATGCACTTACATTATATTGTAAAAGAAGCCAGGAAGTTCTTTAGAAATGCACCTTTAATGTTCATTAGTAGAAAGAAAGGCATAAAGGATGGCTTAATAATAAATAATAACAGAATCTGCCAACTGATGAGCTCAGTTATTTAACTTAAAGGGATAATCCACCTTCACTTGCTGGTCCCCATGGACTTCCATGGTATATGGAGACCAACTGAAGGGGATCAAATAACTAAGCAATGTTAGCCGATCAACAGAAGATCTTTTGCAAACCTTCAGTGACGTGCTGTCTTAACTAACTTAAATGATTGCTCTCTCAGCAAATACGCACTGTTTTGTTACAAAAGGATGGATATACGTCACGCGACCTTTCACCTTTAACACCTCCCACACAAATAAACCCATTCACCTATCCGAACAGCCCCTCCCCCGCTCTCTGTGATGTAATCCCAGCTGAACTGCTGTAACCTGCCAGCTGTCAGTTCTGATCAGTTATTCACAGCTTCTAATTAACCGTAGGCGGAATTCTCTTCTTAATGGAATTCTAATCAGAACCCAATCTGTTGTCTCTCGCCTGCGGCCCGCACAGCCTCAGTTACATTTCTACACTCGCATTTTTGCGTTTTACATTTACAGACCAAAACTGATCAGACACGGGGATCAATCACGACTCATCAATAACGTCCTGCAGCTATGTCTACATTCTATGGCTCGGTGTCTCTTCTGTGTTGCAGGGACGTCCCGTTCTCCATGATCTACTTCCCGCTGTTTGCCAACCTCAACGCCATGGGCCGCTCTGAGGATCGCCATAGCAACCCCCAGGAGCGGGCCCCCTTCCTGCAGTCTTTCGTGGCTGGCTGCGCGGCCGGTTCAGTGGCGGCAGTAGCTGTCACTCCCCTGGACGGTGAGATGCAGGCAAGAGAGGAGTAGAGGAACACAGTTTGCTCTCTCTCCTTTGGAAATGCATGCAGATAAATGTCCCATTCAGTTAATCAGAGCCATCCAAGCCTGTGCAAATCAGGTCTAATCTTGTTTCTACACTACTACTGCGCTGCTGAGAAACTGTTGGGTGATCATAGTCAGCTGTTGTGGAGTTTGTATGGCTAACAGACACTAACTAACTAACTAAATATTTATTTATGTATTTTTAATATATGTAATTATATAATATATAGTATATTGTGCATTTATATGTATTATAAATCTAAACTTGCCTACTGCATATATAGTTATAGTTCTCATTAGTAGCTAACATTAGAAAAAAACAGCGACGATTGCATTTAATGAGTGTTAATTTATGATTATAATTTAAAAGTATTATATATTGTATTATATATAATATTGAAATTGTGAAAAGTTTGATTTTATTTTTGTATTTTCATTTTTCAAGTTAATTTTATTTTGAATTAAAGTAATTTATGTGCCTCTGTCATTTTTATTAGTTTTTTTTATATTTATATTTAGCCTTATTATATATATATATATATATATATATATATATTGTATTTTAATACTTCAATTCAAACATACTTTATTTCAATTTGTTGCCAAAGCAAAATTTCCTATTTTTGTTTGTTTATTTTTTTATGTATTGTATAAGCTTTATAGCTAATATTTGGTATTTTATAAGTAATATATATATTAAATACTAATATTTATTTTATTTGAGCCTATTTTCAATTAACTTTTTTGTAATAGTTTTTTTATTTTTATTTTATTTTTATTTTTTTTTGCATTTAACTGCCCTTTTAAACCACTCCATTTAATAGATAATATAAATAATAATGCAAATTCTTTTAATATTGTTCAATATGTTTGCAATAACAGATTTTTGTATCTGTCGATTTTGGCGGAAAAAAATAACTACACAGTAATATAGTATATTACTATAGTAGTTTTCGCAATATTTGTAATATTTCTTTAAAAAGAACATATTACTTCTAGTTCTGAAGCTTAATCCAATGAACGCTCCAAAAAAATCTTAATAAATGTGAGCACAAATAATTAATACTAATCAGCTTTTTTTGTTTTGTGATGATTTCTGAGTACATTTTTACCAAACAGTTCCCCAACTAGGTCACTCAGAGCATTTCATAAAGGCACAGAATGAGTCTTTTGATTCTGAGTGATTAATTAGTGAAGCCTATGTGCTGTGGTAGAATCCTGCCGTGATGTGTATACTGAGACGTTTCAGTTGCTTTGAAGAACGAGACAAGTCTGCTTTCAAGTTCTATTCAGAAAGTGTTTTGTTTATAGCTTGACTCTACATCTATTGTATCATCCAAAAGACAATTCCTGGTGGCCTAAAACATCAGTGAAGGGTACAGAAGGATTATTTGGGCAGTGGAAACACTGGCAGCCGCTCCAGTGTCTCTATTTGAAGATTTGGCAGTACTGTATGCAACATTGTTTAGAGGCTCATAAATAGAATACAAGACACCTATCACCCAGTTTTTCATTACTTAATTATTCCTGTGCTACTTTTTTAAGGGGAGCATAGAGCATGGACATTGAAGTTCATGTGCTTATCCTAATGCAGAAACATCTACTTAATGTATACATTAAAAATACAGCTTAAAAATGAGAAATGTCTTTCTTTTTTTGTTTTTATTTTTGAATGAATTAGTCATAAATACATTATTTATAGCGTATATTCTAGAGTCAACAAATATTTTTTTTAAAGTGTAGATAAATTGATTAGTGTTGTTCAGTGTAGATTTATATTAGATTTGGACTTTTATTTAGAGTTTTACATTCGCTATGAAGTGAATCTTGCTGTGACAAGCTGAATTGTGGACAAATTAAATTATAAAAAAATAAGTTTTTAAATAAAATTGAAATAAGATATCCTATATGTGGCTTTAGCAACATATTTTAGAGAATATTCTCCTTTTTCATATTAAATAATTGCATGAACAAGCAGTTGGCACTGCATTGAAGTGCTGCATAATACCTCTAATACACTGAATAATAAATTGTATATGATTTTAGAGAATGTAGTATGACAGTAACATCATGACTTAAAGGGATAATGATAAATAAAACAATTTCTTCTGATAAACACAAAAAAATTTATTTTTAGCTGACCATAATCATAATGACAGAATTATAATTTCTTTTTTTTAAAGAACCAACTCTTGGAAATGAATCATACTAACTGCAGCACAGCTCAATTATAATCTGCTTTTGGGAAACTGGATCTTAAAATATAAAGTAATGTGCATATTAATATTTATCATTTTTCAGTTATAAAGACCCGTCTGCAGACCTTACAGAAGGGGGAAGGAGAGGACTCCTACAGAGGCATCATCGACTGCGTACAGTAAGCTTTATATCCGCATGACTTCTTTTATTGTTACAAGGTACTACAGAGTTTCTATATTCATGTATCATGTTACTTACAGTATATGGCAATCATTCTTTTTTTTTTACAGGCGTGTATTTAAACGCGAAGGACCGTCTGCGTTTCTTAAAGGAGCCACCTGTCGAGCTTTGGTCATCGCTCCTCTCTTTGGCATCGCTCAGGGCGTGTACTTCCTGGGGGTCGGCGAGCACGTGCTGGGGCTGCTGGGATAGCGGCAAGTGATGTTACCTCAGTCATCATACACACAGTACTGTTTCTACATGGGCCAAGGGATGAAGATGAGAGATAAAGCAAAAAAAAAAAAAAAAGCACCCCGACTTTATTTGCAATGAGGTAAATATGGAAGGAAAATCACATACCCAACCAAAGGAGGTTCAGACACTTTGGGAGGACAGTGGAGGGTTGTGTAACACTAACATTAAAGCCCATATTGCACACTAACCATGTTTAAGTATACCTAAAAACTACAAACAGGGTTCTTTAGGTAACACAGGGTCCTGTTCTGACTAATCTGGCAGGGTTTTTGTCCCTGAATAATGAATATTGTTTTTTTTGTGCCCATAGCTACAATCAGTTTTAAATGATTTGTGATAATCAATTTATTGGTTGTAAACAGGGTCAATGTGTATTTAGAAAGGTATGGAAACCCATTTTCACCAAGGAATAAAAAATTATAACTTTTTATCTTACAATTCAGACTTTGTTCTTGCAGTTCTAAGAAGGAAAAGTGAGAATTGTGCTCACAACTCACCAAATAAACATTGGAAAATGTAGAATTTAAAGAGGTAACATTTCACAGTTGTTAACAGTTCTTGCACTTCTGACGACTTCTTAAATTCTGAGTTTAAATCTCACAATTGTTGCCACCAAATAGAAAAAAAAAATAAAAAATTACTGTGACAGTTTCTCACAATTATTTTTAGGGGGGGGGGGGCGGGTGGGTACAGTCCACAGGGTTTTTTTTTCTTCCCACCATTGGATGAAAAAATTAAACATGTATTTAAAAATTGCATTACATTGTGCATTTCAGTTTTTTTCCTCCATTATTCATGTAAAAATAAAAAGGTAATTATCTCACAGTTCTGTGAGTTTAAATACACACAAATACGCACTTGTGAAAATGGGCTTCCATTCAGATCTGAATCAAAGTTGAGATGTATCTGTATCTAAATTTATGTTTTGGCTGATTACTCCAATTTAAACAGCAAAAAACTAGCTGAAACCGGGTTTAATGTCTGCTGACCAATTCTGGTGGCTGCTTTAATTCTCGTCTCTCAGTAAATCTCAGTCTCTACTTCTGAAGAGACTGCTGGACATTGCAGCAGAGGCCTTGTCCTTCTATTATATGTTCCTCTGCGGGACAAAGTTCCTTGTAGGTTATACAATGTTAACCTAATATTTTTTAATGCTTCTTTAAATGATTTTGTTGAGTGCACAATAAATTAAACTGCAACAAAGCCTTATCTTTGCCACTCAAGTCTTTCACAAAAAAACTAAAACAAATTATAAGTACCAGTGGCTTTTAAAATATATACACATTTCATTCCTATATAGAGAACCGATTTTCCTGGAGTTTTTCCACATTCGGTAGAAAAGGGGGTACAGTGAAATATTAAAGAAATTAGATCGTAAATAGTACTTCTGTAAAAAGAAACTAAAGCAGAAAAATGTAAGATATTTCGGTTTCAAATACAGTATTTTAATAATACCAAGAAAGAGATATTTTTAAACATACGTAGTGGCGTATTTCAGGAAGACAAGACAAGACATGGCTTTATATATGTTATACTAAATAATTGTAATGAGCAACAAGCAATCTGTATTAAATATGCAAGACTGAAAAGGCATCTCTGCTGATTAAATCACTGAAGAGCTTTTTTATTTTAATGTTTCATAAAAAAACATGGTCTGGAGTCATTTGATTATGCAAAACATTGTTTGTGTACCACAACTGATGCTAATTTGCATCTCGTGTATATGAATTCCACAAGAGGGCAGCATGTTTTTAATGTTTGAGGTATATGTAGCATCTTTAAACCTCTGTCAGATTTCTGAATTGATGTAACCAACAAGCAATGTTTTGTTTATACTGTAATGGGCACAGAAATGCTTCTACATATAAATAAAATATATTTGATTTTATTTCTCTGTAGTATAATGCAGTTGCACTACAAGTGAAAACACAAGCACAGAGGCGTCCATATTTTTAAGACATCGAAAGAGGGTTTCCCTTTTCCAGGAAAAACCTGATAGGCTGCTAGCTTAGCTAACAGCATTCGAAAAACAAAAACAATGAAAATCCCTGAGTGCTTAAAGCTTTTTGTTCAAACAGGCTGAGATAACATATCGGTTGTCCACTTTCCCTGCAAATGACATGATTTTCAAACAGAAAGCCTTAAATAACACTCAAAGGAGAGGTGTAAGGTAACAAGCACACGTGACACGCTTTTCACTTTAAGCCACTTTCTTTGGCTTGAAAAACACAGAAAGAAAGAGAGAAAGCAAATTATTGCTGAAATATGATCAGCTGAATTTCCTGAATTGCAACAGAAACTTCAGAAAATGCACAAAGTGACCTTACAAAATAAAATAAAAGACTTCCCATCGAGCTTGTTGTCGGGGCTTTTGAATTTTTACCAATAAAACACAGTTAGTAACAGACCATTAGTCCATAAACTTGCGGTTTGGGTTAGCACCAAACAGTTGCACTCTGATCTCAGGCATCATCTGTGAAAGCAGAAAAGCAGAGGACATGAAGACCCGAATACAAAAAAACAGCTTTTATCCTGTTTCTTCCTGTTCGATGCGATTGGATTCTCTACCTGTTGCGCTAGAAGATCCAGTCTGCTCTCCAATGTGTTGGACACCTTGATTTTCCCATCAGCATTATAGACTTCAACACCTCCTGAGCTGAGAATGCCAAGCATAAACAGTCAAGATATTTAATTACGTATAAATAATTGTAAGTATATAAGTGATCTTACATGTTAGAGGACAGGAAGGTGTTTTCGTCGATGTGCACTTCAATATTACTCTTTACGGTCTCTTTGTAGATAGGGATGTTTTTCTTAACCGCAGCCTATAATGGACAGGTATGTCAAGCTCTTTAAAAATGTTTGTATAGTTCATATGCACGTTGCAGAATATGATGTAAACAGATAAACGGTTAATATAGCTCACCTGTACCATTGCTACATCTTCCTTTCTGCACCGGACTATAACCTTGGGCTCCAACAGCTGATAAAATCCCTGCCAAGGCATAAAAAAGGTCATTTAAATTGTTATTAATCATTAAAGTATTAAATACATATAAAACTAATATTGTGAAATTTTATTATATTTTAAAATGTAATTTATTTCTGTGGTGGCAAAGCTGAATTTTGCGCATTATTACTCACAAAACATTCTGATATGCTGATTTATTATGTACTGTATGTTGGAAACGGTTATGCCGCTTAATGTTATCTGGAACTTTAAGATCGTTTGATGAATAAAAAGTAAAAAAAAGAACAGCATTTATTTAAAATAAGAATCGGATGACCTGTAACACCAGCCCCTCCAGCAGTGCCGAGTACTCATTTGCGTTTTTGGCAATGTTGGCCAGCCGTTGTTGAGCATCACTAAGAAGATCCTGCAAAGAATCACATGTGGTGAGATTTCTTGCACTTCTATAAAAGTATAGCAATATCAAAATTACATAACCATCATCATACCTTAATCATGTCATCACGAGCTTTGAGTACCTTCAGTCTGGCCTGGTTCAATAAATTCGACATCTGGCTGTGGATTTGAACGGAGACGTTATTAAATAAATCTAAAGAAGGTTACTCATTTAAAGAACTCAAACTCACATTTTCTTCTGTTGTTCAATCTGTTTCTCTTTCTTCTCATAGTACTCCATTATCTTCAACCTTTGAGTCTGTACCAGTCGTCCTTTTTCGATATTAAACTCTTCTTCTGCCTGCAAGCCACATGCATGTGATGCCCCGGACAAATATTCATGCACTTATGCTAATCACTGCATACATACTTTACCTTTGCATCTATTTCTTCTGCCTTCTCATTGGCTTCCTGCTCAATAAAGGCCATCATGTGCTTGATCTGCAGAGATGACAATAAAAAGGCAAGGAAAGGTTACATTACAATGTAAGAGCCCATCTGATCCTTCATTGAGATGATGTAATAAAATAAAAGGCGATGAGGGTAGATAGTGATGGGGAAATGAGACTGAAAGTGTTGCATCAGTGCTGTTCGGAAAGTCCTTGGATGTGTGCTGAGCAACCGAAGGACAGAGATTTCCTCTTTTGGCTTCATAATAGACTGCATTAAACACTCACACAATATTAATTATTATACAATCTAGATCTAAGATCGGTGCCTGGAATATAAAGATGTCTAGCTACAAGTAATGCATTTTATTTATATACTAATGTATATTACAAAACACATATATAATAAACAACATCAGCGTTATTAAAACATAATCCTATGATTAAAGCTGATTTTAAAAGTGATTTAAGAGTTATTACAAAATCATAAAAATAGTTTACGATTTCATATCAGTACAGAATATACAAAATAATGATAATTTGATGTTTTTTATTAGTTATTAGTTTATTCAATATATACAGTATAACGTTACTATTTTTTATCTTAAACGTACTGCATTAGATTTGTGCCTGTAACGTTACAAAAGTCATGGGACTTCAAAAGTGCACAGCATTCGTGTAATAAGGTTTATAAAAACGTTTTAATATGTTGGTTACTTGATCTGAAATATAACGGTTAATTAAATAAACTTTAAACGTAGTTTGTGAACTTCTGGTTTTCATACCTGTTTCTGTACGGCGGCATCGCTGAGCGCCATGGCTGATGTTTTTAAGGCACTGACTGTGATCTTAACAAAGATTTATCAAAGGAAATATTTAAGATTAACTTTGGAACTGCTAAACTAAACTATCCGCTGGTATATTTATATTTATAAAAGCTACAGGACTAGATCTCAGTTCCGCCAAGCGTCAGCTGACCAGGATGAAGGGGTCACGTGATATTAAGGCTCCGCCTATTCGTCATTACGCTCTGACTTCAAACTTTTTTTCTTACAGCGTACGCTAGGTTATTAATCATTGAAAAGGTTGTAATTGTCAACAAATATGAGGAAAATACGTTTAATCCTATTAAACGTCTAAGACTATATATTATGATGAAAGGTTATTTTCTCAATGGGAAACCCGGTTGGGCCACATGTTATGTTTTGTAGACATATTTGTGAATGACTTTTTAAAAGCTAGCATTTGTTTCTTGTTTGCACATTTTAAGTATTCATTAAAATCCATGCAATGCTAAATATATTTAAGTTTAGGCTATATGTAAATTAAGATAATTTCTTATCTTGACCTTGACGTGCAGCTGAAGACTAGTATCTCTCATTTATTTATACACGCTATAAAGTGGATTTCATGTGAGCTGAAACTTTACTTTGGCCCTCTTCTTCTTTTCACTGAGAAACACAAAGCCATGCACACCTGGAGCAGACACACATACAAAAGTTGGCTGCATCAGGTGACAGAATTCACATTAACCTGCATCAGCACTAATATCAATGAGAACTCAACATATGTCTCTGAGTGTATAAGAGCTGCTCTAAATGAAAGAGACGTACAGTGGAGATAATTCCCAGAACGGGAGAACATGAGACTCTATCTATCGGTCTTTGTGCTCTTGGTAGCAGTTCACTGCGAGGAGCTCTTTAATGGGTAAGTTCAGATAATTTATTTTATTCTTTTTTGACTTATTAACATATATCAGCCTCGTTTCTTGTTTAAAATGTATTATTCCCTTTTTTATTTCTTTATAGAGACCAAGTTTTCAGAATCCATGCAGAATCTGAAGACCACATTCAGATTTTGAAGAAGCTGGAAAGGGACGTGGATTCTGGGGTATCTGATAAATGCATGCTGTGACATGTTTAAAAACATGATTTTTATTTGATTACATATACGCAGTATGAAATGGAAATCTTTCAGATTGTGGAATACGTGTTATGTGATCCTGTAGCTGGATTTCTGGACTCATGCCGTCTCTACTGAACGACCTGTTGACATCCGTGTGCCTCACTCCAGTCTGTATGCTGTCAAGAACTTCCTCAAGAAAAACAACATCCCTTTCACTGTCATGATCGACAATGTGCAAGTGAGTTATTTGTGGAAATCTATACACAAAATAACATTATTAGCCTTTTCAGACCCAAATTTTTAGAAAAAGATCAGCGATGCATTTTAATCCAATAAATTCCAATTTGTAATATTAACTTTTTTCTGTGTCTCAGGAACTTTTGCTCAGAGAGAGAGAAGAAATGGTTCACAATGCAGAAGTGGAACGCCAGTTCAAGAGCTTCAACTTTGCCGCTTATCATGACCTGGAGACTGTAAAAACATGGACTGACTTTTGAAAAAAATCCATGCACAACCATGTTTATGGCAAAACATCTGAATTTGTTTTTATTCCTTTCAGATTTACAATTTTATGGACTCCCTTGTTGCAAGTCACTAACCTGATCTCTAAAGTGAATATTGGCAGCACTTATGAGAACCGCCCCATGTATGTCTTGAAGGTAAACAGATCAAATGCTTATGAACTCAAGTTGCAGACTGATATCTATGTATGCACTTTGTATGTGATCGCATGATATAACTGTATGCATGTTTACAATATATTTAGTTCAGCACTGGTGAAGAGAAAAGACCTGCAATCTGGATTGATGCTGGGATCCATGCGAGGGAGTGGATTTCTCATGCTACTGGAGTGTGGCTTGCTGACAGGGTGAG
>JAUMHQ010000094.1:7230481-7241998 GCA_032361165.1 Enteromius paludinosus | reverse complement strand
TATGCTGTCAAGAACTTCCTCAAGAAAAACAACATCCCTTTCACTGTCATGATCGACAATGTGCAAGTGAGTTATTTACAAAAAATAATAATAAAACTACACAATTAGTAGAAGAATGTCAGCCATTGATTATAATCCTATACATTTAAAACATTTTCAGTATTACACAACCTTTTTTTTTGTGTCTCAGGAACTTTTGGTCAGAGAGAGAGAAGAAATGGTTCACAATGCAGAAATAGACAGCAAGACCAAAAGTTTCAACTTTGCTGCTTATCATGACCTGGAGACTGTAAATACATGTCCTGACTTCACAACTAATTTTTATAACCTTAGGAAACCATCACATTTTTTTTCAATCACTCCTTTCAGATTTACAATTTTATGGACACCCTTGTAAATCACTCTAACCTGATCTCTAAAGTGAATATTGGCAGCACTTATGAGAACCGCTCCATGTATGTCTTGAAGGTAAACAGATGATATGCTTATAAACTCAGGTTGATATCTACATATCAGTATCTGATTTGTTATATATTTATAATGCATCTAGTTCAGCACTGGTGGAGTGAAGAGACCTGCAATCTGGATTGATGCTGGGATCCATGCGAGGGAGTGGATTTCTCATGCTACTGCAGTGTGGCTTGCTGACAGGGTGAGGGAGACTGTTGAAGAATTATACCTTTAGGGGTTGTTTGTCCTCATAGTACATTGAGAGCTAGTTTCTTTTTCTGTTAGACTATTGTAGTAAATACAAGAATGTAAGACAGTATTTTTTTTCTGATAGGAAAGATGATATCTGCCAGCACATGTAGTTTTGTGGATCACTTGAACTCTTTTTTTTAGATCCTGTTTTAGATGCCAATTATTGGGAAAATGTTCCTGATTAATACAATGGATGCTTAGAGGTTTTTTTAAACAAGATTTTATGAATTCATTTTTTACTTTTATGCACAGTAGCAATTTTTTTGTTTATTTTGCTTATTTTTAAGCAAAGGGAGCTTTCTCGACAGCAATGAACTCTGAAACTAGTTTATAGTAGCATTCATGTTTTAGCTTGACTTCAAAATAAATAAAAAGGACTGTTTAGAGTTTGAACATTGAGCCAGTGCGCTGCAAAAATAGTCTCAAGAAAATTTACTAATTCAGCCAAATCTGAAAGAAGAAAAAAATTGTTCCACTGAGGTGAAAAAGTAAACTTATAAAACCAAATTTGACCATTCTGAATTTTGACTCTGTAGATTGCCAGAGACTTTAAAGAAAACCGTGCCCCTGTGCCCAGTATACTTAGTAAAATGGATATTTACTTGATGATTGTGGCCAATCCTGATGGATATGCCTTCACTCACCGCTCTTCCAGTGTAAGCAGCAATTTACTGGTTTGCCTTAAGCACAAATATATGTAATTGCATAAATTGCTAAAAAACATTAACATTACCTCAGCCACTTTACCGTTTCTGGCGTAAGAGCCGGTCTGCGACCTCCAACCCCAAATGCCACGGTGTGGACCTCAACAGAAACTGGGATGCTGAATTTGGTGGTACATTCATACTGTTATTTTTTCTTTTTGCAACAGATCTGAATGATTTTGCTGCATTGAATATGTGTGTACATTTTCTCTCCAGGTCCTGGAGCAAGCGATGACCCTTGCGCTGAAGACTACCGCGGTCCTTCTGCTCAGTCTGAGATTGAAGTGAAAAACATAGCAAAATTCATAATGAGCCACGGCAACTTCAAATCCTTCATGACTCTCCACTCTTACATGCAGCTCTTGATGTATCCGTATAGCTATATCGGCGAAGATGCTCCTGACTGGCCAGAACTGGTAAAAATATCTACTCCCATAAACCTCTCTGGTCTTCTTATAAATCTTTTCTGGTCTCACAGTGACATTTTTTTTGTCAACTGTTTTTTTCTAGCATGATGTGGCCACAAAGGCAAGCAAAGCCCTTAATTCCTGGCATGGCACAGTTTATAAAGTTGGAAGCGTCTTCCACACTATTGGTAAGTGGAATGTGGAAGTAGTTATATTTTACAGAGACAAGATAATTTCACATTTAAGTACATAGATTCCATATGTTTTTGATGCCATAGAAGAGTTACGTTTCTCAGAAACAGTTACACCAAATACATTTTAGCTCAAATTGCATTTAGTATCTATATTAGACAAGAGACCAAAATATGAGTCCATAATCCATAATGTCCAAAGGACCTTTTCATTTTGGGTAAACTATTCCCTCTTTAGCTGGTATAAGATGCAAACTTGTACCTTTTTTCCACTCCAGTGACAACTTTTGTATATAGTTGTATATTTTGAAGAATCAGACAGATCGTATTGAAGGGCCTATGCTACACAATAATGTGTGTCGTTCTAGTTTTTGCAAAAGTGTTATGATATCTATATAACATCCAGGAAAAACGTTCTCTCAGTATTGAAAAATTCAAATTTTATTATAGATCAAGCTAGTGGGGCAAGTGTTGACTGGGCTTACCTACGTGGCATCAAATATTCCTTTGCCTTTGAGTTGCGTGACACTGGTAAATATGGATTCCTTCTGCCTGCCGACCAGATCGTCTCCACTGCAAGGGAGACGTGGTTTGCTCTCAGCTACATTATGAAATATGTTTGTGATCACCCTTACTGAGAGAAATGTACTAAAGCTTCAGTTAAGGTCCCAGAGGATATATGTTATAAAACATGCTATGCTTCAATGTTGTACAAATAACTCATATACAGACAGAGATCTCTTACATCCCAAAACCTCAATTTCCTCTGTCAATATACACTGCTCAAAAAGATGAAGGGAACACAAAAATAACACATCCTAGATCGTAATGAATGAAATATTCTTATTAAATACTTTGTTCTTTACATAGTTGAATGTGCTGACAACAAAATTGCTCAAAAATTATCAATGGAAATCCAATTTATTAACCCGTGGAGGTCTGCATTTGGAGTCACACTCAAAATTGAAGGGAAATACACTAAAGGCTGATCCAACTTTAATGCAATTTCTTTAAAACAAGTCAAAATGAGGCTCAGTAGTGTGTGTGTGTGGCCTCCATGTGTCTGAATGACCTCCCTACAACGCCTGCATTGTCTTGCATTAGGAGGAACCCAAGGCCAACTGCACCGACAAGGGGGTGTCTCACAAGGGGTCTGAGGATCTCATCTCGGTACCTAATGGCAGTCAGGCTACCTCTGGTGAGCACATGAAGGGCTGTGAAACCCCCAAAGAAATGCCACACCATACCATTACTGACCCACTGCCAAACCGTTCATGCTGGAGGATGCTGCAGGCAGCAGAACGTTCTGCACGGCGTCTCCAGATTCGGTCACGTCTGTCACATGTTCTCAGAGTAATCCTCCTTTCATCTGTGAAGAGCACAGGGTACCAGTGACGAATTTGCCAGTCTTGGTGTTCGGTGCTGCACGGTGTTGGGCTGTAAGCACAAACCCCACCTGTGGATGTCGGGCCTTCATACCATGCTCGTGGAGTCTGTTTCTGACTCCTGTTCCTCCTTGCAAAACAACAGAGGTAGTGGTCCTGCCGCTGAGTTGTTGCCCTCCTGCGGCCTCCTCCATGTCTCCTGATGTACTGGCCTGTCTCCTGGCAGCGCCTCCATGCTCTGGACACTACGCTGACAGACACATCAAACCTTCTTGCCACAGCTTGCATTGATGTGCCATTCTGGATGAGCTGCACCACCTGAGCCACTTGTGTGGGTTGTAGACTCCATCTCATGCTACCACTAGAGTGAAAGCACCGCCAGCTTTCAAAAGTGACCAAAACATCAGCCAGAGAGCATAGGAACTGAGAAATGTTCTGTGGTCACCACCTGCTTGCTAATTGCCTATAATTTCCATCAGTTGTCTATTCCATTTGCACAACAGCATGTGATATTGGTGGGCAGTGGGCAGTTTGATTTCACAGAAGTGTGATTGACTTTAACATTGATTGACATTGTGTTGTTTAAGTGTTCCCTTTAGCAGTGTATATATTTCTTTTCCAAATTTCTCAGATCCATTTTGTTATGGTCAGTGTTAAGATTTTACAAAAAAATATGGCAAATATTTATTTCTTTTTAAAATAAAGATCAGTATTTTTGAGTCAAATCTTTTGTATTTTTTCTTGTGTAACCTCAACGGTCGTATGGAGCCTCTTGGAATGACTACCTATCCATGAACTGTCTTGGGACCAGTTTCCCGTACAAACTAGTCCTAGATTAAAATAAATGTTAAGAGCTGTCTAAACTGGAAAAGGCTTGCACTGAGATATCTTAAAATACATTAAATGCCATTGTTTGGTCTTAAAATGCTCACAGATAATGCATTTTTATAAGACATGTTTCTAAAAAATTTAAATGTCTTAAATTAGCAAAGGTCTAGTCCTGGCTTTACCTAATTCCTATCCGGGAAACTGGCCCTTGATGTTTTAAGTTCAGTTTAAACACATTGATTGATTTGTATTGTCTAAATCTATAATAGATTTACAATATAACCGGTAGGCCTACTTACTGTTGTTACAAAACAGTATGCCGTTCTTTTTGCTAAAGAAAAAAGTGGTACAAATTCAAACAGGTTTGGAACAACCTGAGACAATAATAACGAAATATTCATTTTTGGATTAAATTATCTCTGTAATTTTATCCCTTCAATTAGAAGCAATTGTTGCTTACACTGTTTGAAAATGCTAAAGAAACACATATACATCCATGAAGGTAAAAAAAGCAAACAAACGTTTTTTAAGACCCAAGCATTTTGTTTTGACTCGCTTTAAAAGAGGTTTTAATTGTTAAAATCTTCCATAATCCATGATGGTATTATTTCTCCCACACTCTCTAATTCTAAATTAATTCAGTTGAGCAGTTCTGGTTTTTGACAACAACCACATGGACATATAATATGAACTATAATATAAATAAAATCTGGTGTACTTGAGAGACAATGGCATGAATTATACAAATCCAGTGACCTTTTATTTGTATTTTCTCAAAACAACTCATGTAACAGCCTGCTAACTTGTGAACAAATTTAAAAGGATCAAATTAAAAAAATCGCCATTTACTCACCCTCAAGTTATTCCAAAACTGTAAGAGTTTCTTTTATATCGTGAAGAAAACACATTAACTTCCATAGTAATTTTTTCCACTTTTTTTACAAACTCAGATTTAATGATGACGAATGTTAATGGAAAACCTTTCTGTGTGAACTGAAATCTCTTTAGACTGTGTCACCTTTTTAATGGTTTCCCACCTAATTTTAGAAGCCCTGAGAAATTTGCCGCAATGTTCACCTGGAAAAGACACACACTTGTTTAATGGTCATATCAACCTGCATCAATACTGATACTACTGAGAACCCAACAGATGTCTCTGAGTGTATATAAAAACAGCTCTCCCTGAAAGAAACCAACAGTAGAGGTCATTCCCTAAACAGGAGAACATGAGACTCTATCTAGCAGTCTTTGCGCTTCTGGCAGCAGTTCACTGCGAGGAGATCTTTAATGGGTAAGTTCAGATCATTCTTTATTGAATTATTACTATATGTCTGCCTTGTTTCATAGTATAAAATTGTCTTGTTTTCTTTTTTTAATAGAGACCAAGTTCTCAGAATCCATGCTGAATCTGAGAGCCACATTCATGCTTTGAAGGAGCTGGAAGAGGATGTTGAATCTGGGGTAAGACAGTTTTATATCTGCTGACATATTTCAGTTTTCACTTGAACACCGACAGTTTTTATTGCATCCTGAAGCTGGATTTCTGGACTCATGGCTTCTCGACTGAACGGCCTATTGACATCCGTGTGCCTCACTCCAGTCTGTATGCTGTCAAGGACTTCCTCATGAAAAACAACATCCCTTTCACTGTCATGATCGATAATGTGCAAGTGAGTAAAACACAGAAGGCAAAAACAAAAACATGAACTGAAATGATTAGCCTGTGCAAAATGTAATTAAATGCTATAGCCATGTTCATTTCTTCCCATTATATAAGCTGTTAATACTGCAAATAACATACAAGGTTTTTCTGTGTCTCAGGAACTTTTGGACGAGGAGAAAGCAGAGATGGTTAGTAATGCAAAGATGGAGCGCAGCACCAAGAATTTCAACTTTGCTGCCTATCATGACCTGGATACTGTAAGTACATGTGCTAGAAAATAATGTGCCTGATAGAAGCTTTTCTAACATTAACAAATTAATATTTTATTCAGCTGTACAGTTTTATGGACACACTTGTTGGAAGTCACCCTAACCTGATCACTAAAGTGCACATCGGTAACTCCTATGAGAACCGTCCCATGTATGCCCTGAAGGTGAGGTCTGATACAGTACAGATTCTGTGATTGTGAACACAGGTTTTGTTTAATCTGTTTGCACTGATTCCAGTTCAGCACGGGTGGTGTGAGTCGACCTGCGATCTGGGTTGATGCTGGAATACACTCCAGGGAGTGGGTTACTCAGGCTTCTGCCGTGTGGATCGCTAACAAGGTAAGATGAATGAAAAATGTGATTAAAAAAAGCATTTTACATTTGTGGAGTAATCATATTTTCCGTTTTAGATTGCTTCAGACTATGGTGTTGATCCCTCCGTGACCTCTCTGCTTGGTCAAATGGATATCTACTTGATGATTGTAACCAATCCTGATGGATATGTTTTTACTCACACAAATGTAGGTCTCACACAAACTTGTTGGTGACGTTTTGGTAGATGTCCAGACCCCTGAGCACCTGCCATCATGACAGCTTTAGACTCTCA
The DNA here is from genome assembly GCA_032361165.1 of Enteromius paludinosus. Lineage (NCBI taxonomy): Eukaryota > Metazoa > Chordata > Actinopteri > Cypriniformes > Cyprinidae > Enteromius > Enteromius paludinosus. The sequence continues at coordinate 7,235,242 of JAUMHQ010000094.1, read as the reverse complement.
ATTTAGAGAAAGAAAAATACTCAGAGCTGGCAAAATGATTTTTGATTCCAATGACCCCGCTTGCAGTATAAGTTTAGTATTATTTATCATTTTTATTAAGATTTTTTTTTTTTTTAATTTTGTTTAATTTTTTACTAGTTCTTTTTTGTAATATTATTACTTTTTTTTTTAAATAAATACTGCAATGTATTTTTAGTCCAGTTTTAGTTTTTTTAAATTTGCTTTTGGTCAGTAATTTTATTAATTTGTTAGACTAGGCAACTAATTTAATTCCTAATTTAAACATTTTCAAAGTATTTTTATATGTTTTTCTACATTTGAGTTGTAGCAGATGTATACATTTGAAGATAAACACTAAAGGAATCTTTATTTATAAGGATTAGTAAAAAGTAGGCTGGTACCAAAAAATACTTAATATGCTAATTTTTAAAACCTTTTATACAATAATTATTGTTCCAAATTCACTAAATGTAACCCTGGACCACAAAACCATTCATACGTGTCAATTTTTAAAAATTGAGATTTATACATCAGCTGAATAAATTAACTTTCCATTGATGTATAATTTATTAGGATCTAACATTATTTGGCCAAGATACTATTTGAAAATCTGGAATGTAAGGGTGCAAAAAAATTTCATCTTTAAAGTTGTCCAAATAAATTTCTTAGCAATGCATAGTACTAATCAAAAATTAAGTTTATATATATTTACTGTAGGAAATAATATCTTCATACATGATCTTTACTTAATTTCCTAATGATCTTTGGCAAAAAAGAAAATGTATTGCTGGCTATTGCTACAGATATACCTCAGCGACTTTGTGGTCCAGGGTCACAAATGTCATGGTTAAATACATAATGCAAATACGGATTCAAATGCTATTCACATTCAGAACCGTATGTGGCGTAAAACTCGTTCCGTGAACTCTGGCTCGTCTTGCCGTGGTGCTGATCCCAACAGGAACTGGGATGCTGGTTTTGGTGGTATGTAGATATCATCCTTGACTTGTTGCAATAGTTCACCATATACAGTAACTGTAGACATGTTCTCCTAGGTGCTGGAGCCAGCAAGGACCCCTGTTCCGACTCCTACCATGGGCCTTATGCTAATTCTGAGGTGGAAGTCAAAAATGTTGTGGACCTCATCAGGGGCCACGGCAATTTCAAATCCTTCATCTCCATGCACTCTTACTCCCAACTCTTAATGTATCCTTATGGTTACACGTGCACAGATGTTACTGACAAGTCTGAGCTTGTAAGTCAATTGATAGCCATTTAAATGTTTTAGAATCTGGTTTGTCTTCTATATTTATTTTCTTGTTAATATTATGTGCTGTTGTTTTCATTTATTGTAGCATTCTGTTGGCACAGCTGCGATCCAAGAACTCGCCTCTCTCTATAACACCAGATACCAAGTCGGAAGCATCTGCAAAATTATCTGTAAGTAGACTGCATGCTCTGTTTGAGTACCAATCAATTCTGATTGTAAATGCTGGCCTGTTATATTTCAGACCAAGCAAGTGGTGGAAGCATCGACTGGACCTACAATATTGGCATCAAATATTCATTTGCCTTTGAGTTGCGTGATACAGGCTACTATGGTTTCCTGTTGCCTGCCAACCAGATCATCCCCACTGCAGAGGAGACCTGGCTTGGTCTCAAATACATTATGGGATATGTTCGTGATCACCCTTACTGAGAGAAATGTATTGATGGTTCAATAAAGGTCTCAGACACTCTGTGCTGGAGTAGTTATTTTGAATAATTTTTTTTGTCACTATACAGAATACATAATATAAAAAATATTGCACAATTACTATTTAGTATAATTTTAAAAACATCAATTTTTTTTATTTAATTGTATGTTTTAAATGAAAAAAAAAATGTATTTTAATGCAACGTATAATATATAAAGATATAAAGCTTTCTAAAGACTTATATTCTATTCTGAATGTATCCTAGATTTATATTTATGAAATTTTAACTTGATACAAATAATAGGTTTTTATTTTTTGGAAGAATTATATGCCTCTAACTTTAGAAAATTTTTTGAGGCCATTTTCAAATCGGCAGATTCAGCATACTGTATGACGCAGTTTTCCCGCCGTCACCTATTATTCTGTCAGCATTTGTCTTCGAGTAAAGCAGTTATCGGATTTATCCACAAACGAAACATGGGTTTCTTAAAACAGCTAGACGTCGAAAATTTCAAGTCCTGGCGAGGAAAACAAACTATTGGCCCATTTAAAAGGTTTAATTGCATAATTGGGACTAATGGATCAGGTAAGTTGTTAATTAAGCTAATATGCGTGGCTAATCATAACTTAGTTCGCTAACGTTACTGTAATCTAACGTCATATCACTAGCGCAACTTGTAAGTAACTTTGTTAAATAACTTACATTATTTAACGTTAGATATTTAATTTGCTACATACGGTTTGGAAAAACTGCCAATATATTTATTTTTAACATCTGTCTATTAATTGTCCTCACTATCCGTTATTATGTTGTAACGTATAGATTTTGGTAACGTTAAATCTAATGACATTAACGTTAAGGTTCCTGAATGGAAAAGATTGCCATGAAATACTTTTAAATACTAATAATGGCGCCAAAAAGTTGTTCTGCGTTCTAAAGCCGTTTTTAAAAAGTATCAGGCATATAAAATAACTACAGCATTAAGTTATATATGAACGTTAACGTTACGTCAGACGTTTGTCTTTAAAATTAGCATTTCTAATTTTGGCTATTTTGTATAGATAATTTCTATGTAAGTAACTTGCTGGTACTTCTTAATGGCTTGAGGGATTTTAGCGCATTTGAAGTGAAAGTACCTGAGGAACATATACTATTGTGTGGAGAACATTTGACCATTTAGAGGCTTTTGCATCTAAACTCTTTAATGTGTGTACCATAGTGCCACCACAGTTTTTTTAAAGATTAAAAGCAGTAAAAATATGAATCATGAAGATGTTTTGCAAGCTAAAATGTTTAGGAGGCACAATTACAAATTTTTTTTCTATAGGCAAATCTAATGTCATGGATGCTCTTGGATTTGTGATGGGAGAGAGAGCAGTAAATCTTCGTGTCAAACACACCAGAGAGCTCATCCACGGTGCCCACATCGGCAAACCATCATCCACCTTTGCCAGTGTGAGCATGGTATGCTGTGGAGACAATAATGAAGAAATGATCTTCAGCAGGCGCGTTTCAGGTGAGTGTGATTGAGCTACTGTAAGGCTAGAATATATGATAGATTACGTATAATTGTTTTCTGTTGGTATGATCTATTTTTTAATAGGGGAATCTTCTGAGTATCGTGTGAATGGTAAACAGCTCACTTTGGCAAAGTACATTGGAGAGCTGGAGAAGATCGGCATTGTGGTGAAAGCGAAGAATTGTCTGGTGTATCAGGTGCTTCTTCAGTGGTCATAAAATGCTGTAGCATTTGGTTATCTGTTTTTATTTTATTGTAATATCTATTCTTTTACTGATCATTAGGGTGCTGTGGAGTCGATTGCCATGATGAATGCCAAAGAACGAACAAAGATGTTAGAACGAATCTGCAGCTCTGGAGAGCTGAGTGCCGAGTATGATGCCAAGCTGGCGGCCCTGCAGAAAGCCAAAGAGGACACCCAGTTCCACTTTAACAGGAAGAAAGCTGCCACAGCTGAGAAGAAACAAGTCTTCAAAGATAAGACTGAGGTATTACACTGAAGATCTCTCAGATCAGGTCAAAATGTTTACATCCTCTTGAGAATGTGTTTGTCTTGATATTGTCAGGCGGAACAATATCAGGCGCTGGTGGATGAACACAGAGAGAACAAACTCCAGCTCACCCTCTTTCAGCTTTTTCACAATGAGAAAAAGATAGACGGACAGTCAGAATCACTGAGGGACATGCAGGATGCCTCAGAGCAGCAGAAGAACAGCCTGGATGTCTATGAACAAACTGTGAAGGCTCAGAAGAAAGAACATGGGCGCCAGAATCGAGAGCTTCAGCAGTTGGAGAAGGAGATCAGGTTGTGTCACCGGCAATGCGTGACATTTGTCAATGCCTATAAAATAAAATGAAAAATAAAGCATGTTAACCTGAACTATTTTTTTTTTGGTTAATATTTACATTTATTCATATTAACATGGGTTTCTTTTTTTTAATACACTTGTTAAATTAAATGCTATTAATATGTTTTCTGAGAAAAATGGTGACACGTTTAGTACTTTACCTGTTCTATATTCATGAGTCTCACTGTGTAATGCTTCTCTCAGATCTCAGGAGCAGATTCTCAATCAGCAGAGGCCTCAGTTCATCAAAGCTAAAGTGAACACTTCCCACCATGAGCAAAAAGTGGAGGAGGCACGCAGATCACTTCAGAAGAACCAAAGTCAGCAAGCCAAAAAGGAGCAGGAGCTGCAGGAGCTGAGGAGCGAGCTGACTGAGCTGGAGAGGGCTTGGAAGGCCTCTGAGAGACAGATGGAGGAAGATGCAGCTCAAAGAGGAGCTGGAGTGCAGCTAGACGAGAGCCAGGTTACAATTAATGTTTCGTGAACGGGCTCTCTCTACAAAGACAACATAATTGTAATAGAAAATAACAATCACTGAAATGGAGTGGGACTAAATTTTATCTGAGGAGGTTGTATTAAGTGGTTAAAAGTAACAAGAATGGTTACTATTTGTTTCTCTCACTAACTATGTTTACATGCGCAAATTATCTTAATCTGATCGTGAATCGGATTAGAACTGTACTGTGCACATGGACC
>JAUMHQ010000094.1:7190415-7202542 GCA_032361165.1 Enteromius paludinosus | reverse complement strand
CATTGTAGGGTGGTTGTGTACACACACTCCCAACACACATTTCAGTCCAAACAGCTTGAAAAAGTGCATGCACCACCGTATGACCCCTATTAATGTATATTTTAAGGTTTGGGAGAAGGTAAGTTGGTTTTTCTTTGGAAAAGCAATTTAATAAATTTTTTTTCAGCATAAGTTAAATTGATCAAAAGTAACAGTAAAAAATGTGCTTTATCATCACAGGAATAAAAATACATTTGAAAACATATTCAGATCATTGTTTTAAATATAATATTTAAAAATATTGTTTTTTTTTTTCTTATATTTTATCAAATAAATGTAGCTTTTATGAGCATATTTTTGTGCGCAAAAATAAAGACACTTTCTAGAATCTGTTTCAATTCAGACTTGTTGAGTCTGGAACAACTGCAATGCCAACAAGTATGCAATAGCATGGACTCTCGCTCACCATCTGACTAATGGTGACTCTGGCTTTTAGGTTGATACAGTGCTGACTGAAGAATAATAAAGCGGCTATCAAAAGCGTTTATGTTGTATTTTAGCTGTGAGTCTGCTTCTGTGGTCACCTTGAGCAGGGCTCTGTGCCTGAGCAAACACAATAGTCAGCCATTTTGCCTCTAATCCTGTAAAATGAGCTGATTAAGTCAGCCGTTCATTGCGTTTGACTGTTCTGTCCCCGAGCATGTTCTGCTGAAGGCTAATATTTTCTGTAACCCGAGTGCTCCCGCCGGACCGGCTTAATCAAATAACTGCCTAGTGCTTGTTCAGAAGATGTGAAACGCACAATGACCAACACAAGCCGTTCCATTCTGGGAGGCGCACAGTTGATGAGCGTGAAGAGATGGCTTCGTTGCATTTAGTCAAAAGACTGCACCGCAGCTTAGGGCCTGGCTTAAGCAGGTCAGAAAGGTGAAATTCTTCCGACCCTCTTGAGTAGAGCCTTATGTTGGCTATAAATCCACTAATGACTGAAGGCTTTCCTGGGTCGCCAGTATCAGGCCACCCATAATCCAGTTGAACTTCTAGTTTGGACCATTTCATGTGTCTCCTGAATTCTATTGGTTGAGATTAGAGGTTATCCTGAGATGATTGAAGGTTGTTTCCGTGTGTTGGACAGTTCTTTACTGATTAAGAGAATAGCGTCATTCTGTGTCAATTATCAACTGACGTTCAGAGCCATATTACAGAGGGTTAAAATAAATTCAGAAAGGTGGCAGCACAATAATGTTATTGTTACGAAGAAATGTGTAGGTCTAGTAGTATCCACAGGATTTTTGCCATCTTTGCTGCATTATGTGCCAATGGTGACCATTCAGGAATGGAGGTCTGTAATTCAAAAGGTTATGCATTTTTAGATAATGGGTCTCAGCAAACTTACCTTTTGGCATCTTCACTTGTCTGAAACAATATCTAAAGAGCAAATGTTGAAACTAGAGATGTGTCTTGTTTCCTTCTATCAAAACAATTGCATTGAACACACCTGTCTGCGTGCAACCAACATTATTTGGTTCAAAGTTTGCATGATTAAAACTAAAGAGGTATTTAAGATATTGCAATATGTTTTTAGATTTTAGTTCTTAATAAACTTTTCTTTTGGAGTCTTCCTTTTCAAAGGCCCTACATCATTCAGTCCCAGAGAAATGGTTATCAGTAGTATCAGTGTTCCTGTCAGTTTAAAAGCAGTGCTTCAGTTCTTTAAATCTTTTCCCAATGCTGTAAGTGAAACCCTTTTTTTTAATATCAGTTTCCGTTTGGATTTGCAAAATGCAAGGTCTCTCGGGCAACGAGGACTTGTGAGAATCTGGGACACAACTTAAAAAGTGAAATGTATAATAACCCAGTAATTTGAAGTGAAGGAAAAAGCCAAACCGCAGAGGAATTAACAGACACGCTACGCTGGACTTTGTTGGTTTATGCTACTGTGACTCATATCCATTGGGATATTTTTATACCCTCCTATTAAAACTGTTGTTCATCTCAAAGTGCGGTGATTGAAAGATGCTCGAGACTTTTGTAACTGTGCCCTGTATCCGCGTTCGTTTTAAAGCAGTGATGAAGTGAAGCTTTTCATATAATCATATAATAAGTTTTAATAGAAATTTTAAAGCCTTTTTGTTTATATAATAAGGCTAAGAAAAATCTTCTCCAGTGCATTTTCTCCGGGTCTTCAAGTCATTGTTTGGTGTTTGGACCCTGACCTGCAATCTGGCTTAAATGCCCATTTAAAGTTGACTCCTCTGATTTGATTTTAACATGCTGCAAATGCGTTAAACTTGTGACTAGAAGCAAATATTTGAAGTGTGCTGCTATCCTCACCCTCCTTCACGGCTGAATCCATTCTCTTCATCTCTGAGTGCCCTGAAAGCCATGGTTAGCGACTTAAAATGAAAGACCCGCGTCAAGTGGTTCTTCTTTGAACCGCCTTTTGCATTTTGACCCTGCAGTGATTGATATTCCTGGGGATTTGATAGATGACTATCCCTCAAAGATGATTCAGGCCTGACTGATGGCTGGAAAGCACAATGCGGTAGTGGGCCTCTCTCCACAAATCCTCCTTTGTGGCCTTTCGTGACCTTTTTACCCTTCCCTGGAAAGACAAAGAGTTAAGTAAAAAAAAGTAGTTTTGAGGAAATGAAGACTGTGTATAATTGTTGCATAAACTTGCTACTATTTTAATTGAATAAAATAATTAACAGTAATAATAATAATAATAATGTTACATTTTCACTTACAACTTCATTTATTTATTTATTTTTAAGTAAATGCATACAAAATTATAACTTATTATAAGTATTATTTATATATATATATATATATATATACACTCACTACTGTATATAATCTATCATTTGTTTACATGTAAAAATACTACTTTTTAAATTTTTTTCATTTTTTGCGTGTGTATATAAAAAGTGCTATATTTGCTTATTTGCAAAGTGACCTAAAAGTAGTGCATAATTTGAAATGTATCTCAGTCATTGATGTTTCTCCCTAAGGTTGATTGAAATATAGCCCAGGATTTGTGCAAACAGAAGGAGAACAGTTAATCAGCATGAAGATGCTTCGATTTTGTGTTTTACTGTCCGCCAAACCTCCTCGTGCCTGCTTCAATCTCTTTAATATCCTCAAAGGTCAGTCTGAGTTGCGTCAGCTGCACACATGTTGACATCTCTGTTAGAAACAGATGGTTTATCAGTAAATATTTTCATGTGTCATTTTGCCTCAATCAAATCCAAGGGCAGAAGTCAGTCAGCCAGCGAGAAGTCAATCATCTCTTTCCAAACCTGAAAGCATTTTATACTCAAAATAATATATTTTAAAGAATCATCCAATGAAATTCAATGAAATAATTATTTTTCCTTTTTTTTTTTTTGTAAGTTTTTAACTGTAATTTTAATTTCATTTCTATTATATCCTTACATTTTTCAAAAGAATTGAATGATAGAATTGTCACCTTTTTTTTTTTTTTTGGTGTCTTGTCACCCGTCTTAGTTATGACCTCCTGTAATCACATGTCCTGCAGCTGTACCATAAATCTCATCAAAGGGAAAGCAGGACATTACAGTAGTTTAATCACCAGCAGTTTACCTTTACTTTGTGAAGACGCAGGTCTTTTAATCTTAAATGATTTAAGTGGTGGTCTCTTTACTTGAGTGTTTTTGATATTGTGATGGATTGTTTGGCTGCAAGTTCAAAAGTCAGCCCATTTCCTTTGTATTCACACGCATGACCTACCGTGTTCCTTGGCTCCATCTCAGGACTTTTACTATTGTCATTGTTAGGCTCTGTTATCCGTTTTCCTGCGGCGTAATATTTCGACGTGTGCAAACTGCATGCACGTTACACTGAATAACTTTGTGAAATGGTAAGCTGATTCTTGCGGGTTTTGTTTGGACTGATTTCCCGGATACCCTCTAGCAAACAACATACATCTAACAAAGATATACTGGGCCCCTAGGTATTAAGGCAACGGAAATAAAGGAATAATAAACTTTTATTATTAAAACATTTTTTCTGGTCCATGAGAACATAGAGCCTCCTCCCTCCGGGTGTATTGGTAGTGAGTTATGGGAGTTTTAATGGGGAATTATGGGAACAGGAAGCTTTGAAGCTGGATTTTGAACACTGATAAGACGTCCTGCATGTTCACAGCTCTGAGCATGATTTAAGAATAATAAAATGAAAATATTTCCACTCTAATGAACACTGTAAACAAAACCAATAATGACAATCCCTGCCAGATTTTCTATTTATGTATTTGTAAAAAAAAAAAAAAAAAGTATTTATATATATTTATTTATTTATTTATTTATTTATTTATTTTTTGCCTTTTTTAAATTTCATTAACATTACATGAGATTGCTGAGCTGTTTGCATCAATAAATATATTATTGATTTTTTTTATTTTATTTAATTAAGCTTATTATGATTGATTATATGTTGTGGGGTTCAAAAGGAAACTACACTGATATTCTAAAATTTTACATCTTAAGTTCTTAAAAATGTTATCCTCCAAATTAACATTCTGAGTTTTGGGATCATCCATTAACACTTGATGCAAAAATGATCTAAATATGTATTTTCACAATTTGAATTAGTTTAAAACCTCCTTATACTATACTATACTATACTATATTCTACTCTATATTCTAATTTTGTACTTTATTACAAGTCTTTATAAAATGGCAACTGGTGTCCAGAAGGAAACTTCAGGTTTAATCTTGTTCTTGCAGAGTTCCTGTGCACAGACGCCATGGTTACTGGTTGTCAGGCCAACATTGTTGCTCTTTGTGCGTCAGAGGAAGTGGCAGATATCAGTTTCAGAGCAGGAATATGCTGCCGCTGCTGATCCATGCTGACCTGCAGCCCTGCACTCAACCAAACATGACATGCACAAGCAGATTGTGCATGATCTGATCTGCTGCAGTAATGTGATTTGTTGCATAAGGCTTTTGAAATAAAGAGCTTCACGATATTTGACATATTTTCAATCAGATATCTTATAGATTTAGTTGCTGCGTTGCCCTCAGGGCTCATTAATTTGAGTTATTAGACTATATTTATGGATAATAGTGTATTTAGTTTTGCAGAGATTTTTTTGATGGCATAAAACATGTAATTATTTTCACACAGTACCTGAAATGTTCTATTAGATAAAATTATATAATATTAGGAAGTAAGGACATAGTCTGTGACATACACTCTAACTTCTGCTACGAATCTATGAGAGTACTTTTTGTGTGCAAAGAAAACAAAAAGGACAAAGAGAAACAATTGCGCACACAATGTAGTCCCATAGCTTCATAACGTTACAATTGAACCATTGATGTCGCATGGACTATTTTAATAATGTCCTAACTACCTTTCTGGATCTTAAACATGGTAGTTGGTAAGTTGCAAACTAGGTAAACCCAGCCGATGTTATCACAGTATGCTGTGTTTAAAATCCTCTCATAATATAACAGCACACATACACACCAGATGTGTGTGTGTATCGTCTCTAATGCGTTCGCTATCAATGTTTACACAGTCGTTTTCTGAGTCTGATAGAGTGTGATGGCCCTCTGGTTATCAGCTGAGTCATTTGAGAGGAAAGCTGCTTTTCAACATCACTTAAAGGGTATGTCTGGAAGTATAGACGAGCTAATGAGGCCGTGGCCTAACCTTCTGCCAACTTCATCTTTTGTATTTGTGTTTAAACGTTCCCCATGTGTGGTGTCAACTGGAGGAAAAAATACAATGAGAATTTGTCCTGTGTAGCAGCACAAAAATGATGCGATTACTTCTGATTCTCTCAGAATAGCCCCGTCATTACTGCATTAGGAGAAACCTTTATTTTGCATCTGTTTGGATCCTACTCTTTGAAACAGATGCCATTGGGGCGACTGTGGTGACATGCCCAATCCCTACCAAACTATACCCCTCAATAACTACAAGGGAAACCCATTCTAAAGATTCAATAACTTATCTCTGTCAAATTGTATCTGTGTGCCGTTGAAAAATCCAGCAGAAAATATATTAAATGAAAAAAGTTTTTTTTATATATATATTTATATATATATATTTTTCCTTTAGGGCCTTCGGTGCTTCAGGGAGACCGAATGAGCTCTGGTACCTTCCAGCAGTTTCTCATGAACGTGCCAGAACTTGTTTTTATGAGATCTACTCTGAACTAAAGCCTTTAAACTGCCGCTGATGAAGATTGATTGTGAAATTAAGGCTTTCTCCAAAGCCCGGGTTTAAGGTTTAATTGTAGTTGCGAAGTACTTCAAATGTATCTTTGACTCTTTGTATAGTTAAAAATGCAACACAAACATTTACTGTTGCCGTAATTTGTAATTTGCAATGATTTGGCATGTGTCTGCGGTATTTTTCGCTTTGCTTTGCTTTCTGTGGGGCAGAAAAGCTTACATAGGAAATAATGTGCTTTCTCCATAACACTTAGGGCAAAACACACTCTATATCTGTGCATATTTGTTATATATGATAATATTTATTTATTTATTTATTTATTATTTTATTATTTTTTATTATATATTTTCCTTTTTTTTTTTTTTTTTTTTTTTTATTAGATTTTTAAATGTGCCGTTTTCGTTTTTTATTGTAATTTTAATTAAATTTGATAAAAATTTCCAATCCTTATTTTTTTTTTATGTATGTATTTTATTTGTTTATATATGTGTGTGTGTGTGTGTGTGTGTGTATATATATATATATATGTATACATATATGTGTGTGTGTGTGTGTGTGTGTGTGTGTGTGTATATATCTGTGTGTGTGTTTATATGTATTTATTAATAATATGTATTTTTGTCCTAATACATGCTTCATATACATTACAAAAAAAATTTTGTTTCTGTTTTTACAGAGAAATTGAAAAAAGAAAGCGCAAAAGGCTGTACTAGTTCCCTCAGCGATGGACAACAGGATGAAAAACCTCAAGAAGTTACCAGCAACACTTCCAAGAAAGGTGAGGCGGTTCATAGAGATGATTTATGAGTAATTTAGGCAGGTCTGGACCTTCATGCTCTTAACCTAATGGGTCATTGCTATGAGAGACGGATACAGTAACGAAATAACGAAAGTGCGTTAGTACCTTAAGATGGCACCCTGCCGTATCATCCATGAGATTATAGCGTTGCTTGGATCCAATCACACGGCATAAGTTAATACTGTTGGCAGAAAGCCCAGAAAAAGAAATCGAGACAATAGGCTAAAACCCTTGACACACTGTATTTCAGGTCACCGATTCACGCATTCAATGTCAAGCGAATTACACTGACGTTTTACAGAGCTGTACTCTGTCACCTGCCCGATACAAACTCACCAAAACAGACGCTTTGAAATACAATACAGCCCACATTTCCTTGTTGTGTTGATGAGATTACAGGGGACTGGCAGAATCCCTAGTGGCATATGTGGCCTGCATGGATATCTGTTCTCCGGCACACAGCCTGCATTAGCAAGAGCAGGCCGGCAGCACCTGAGTAAATGCGATAGAGTCTGATAACATTCAGTTTTGTGCTGTGGGCCCGTCTGCAGTGATATTTGTTTGTACCTGGAAATATAGTGCAGCTCACAGAAGTCTGTACTTTAGTCTGATTTTACTTTACTTTTTGCAAAGTGCTTTAAAAGTCTTTAAAATATCTTGTATGCATAAGATAAGATGATAAACTAAGAAACTATAAACATTAACTCATGTAAATATATATTTGTATGTGGTGTGTGTCTATACATATTTGCTCTTATTATCAATGCTGAAAACGGTTTTGCAGTTTTTCCAATTGTCATTTCTTAATATTATTTATACATGCGCAAACACACATATATATATATATTTATTTATTAATGCTGAAAACAGTTTTGCTGCTTAATATTAATCAGTTTATTTAAATAGTAATTTATTTAATATTTTGTCCTTTTAGTATTTCATTGCTATTCATTTGATTTTATGTATGTATGTGTCAGTTAGTATGCATGTAAGTGTAAAAGTTCAAAAGTTATAACATTTGCGTAAAATTTTATTTTGATTTGAGATATTTGATTTATTGGTTCATGTATTTATAATGTTTACATGCCTATGAATTTTGACGTGATCTGTGCTTCTCCAGCAGCTCCAGGGTCTAGCACTAAGAATGTTTTCACAAGGCTGCTGAAAGTAGCTCAGCATTACCTTTTGGAGTCAGGCAAGTACAGTGCAGCTGCCAGATCCTCTCCTGCCAAGAGGAGCCCTGCCCGTGGCCACCTTCCCAAAACCAGAACCTCCACCTCCTTCACTCAGGCACAGGTGCATCTCATTTTATGACCAGCATCATATGTAATCAAACATGACAATGCATTTGCAGCAGCTCCACTTCAGATATCCCAGATATTTCATATCAGATAGGGAAGAAACACTTGATACTCTTTTTTTATTTTTTTTAAATTTTTTTATGTTTTTTGTGCTGTGCATTTATCCTATACATATCAGTCTAAGAATGTATGTGATTCAGGGTCGAACTAGGAGGAGCAGCAGGCGTTCCCAGAATTCCACTGTGGGTGGGGTCAAGGAGCAGCTCCCTTCTCAAGACTCAGATGGAGGTGCCACTGAAGACAGGTATGTGAAAGAAATAAAAAATTGTCTAAACGATGTGTCCCCTTTTCCTTCAAATATAGCTATTTGGTACAATGTTAATACAATACACTCAAGTTTTTGTATATATCCCATTAAACATTTTCATTATTTACTTTATTATTATTATTATTTGCTTTATTGTTCCAAATTTACATTGTTCCGAGTTCTGTTTTTCTATGAAACAAAAACCAAAAAAAATTAGGACCAGGAATGCCACTTAAAAATAAAACAATTAAATAATTTCCAATGTACTAATAAAAAATAAATAATAATAATTAAAAACATAAATTACTATTCAGTCGACGTTTATAGTAATTGCATGTAAAAGAGCAGCCAGCGCATTCTTTGAAGTATCTTCTTTTGTTTTCCACAGAACAAATAAAGTCATACAGGTTTGAAACAAGATAGGGAAGTAAATGAACTAATAATAAAATTATTATTTTTTGATTATTTTTGAGCAAACTATTGCTTTAGCAGTGTTCAATGAATTAACTACAGGTTAATGTCACTAATCAAGTCATTGCATTTTTGTTTTTTCTTCATTACAAAGCGACAAAATTTATGGCTTTGTACCTTTGTCTGAGCAAGAATGAATCTTGTTCTGGAGCTTTAACTGTCTGAGAAAATGCTTCTGGCTAGTTGAGAGGGTTTTGTGTGTCTACTCGTCTGTTTGCATGTGCGTATATCTGATTATCTTTGTGCAGGAAATTCAAGTTCACACGTCATGGCGTTTTATTTTGAGAGATTGTGTTCATACAGAACATTGCTGAGATGCCTAGATATAGTGCATACTTATGGGTGGTAGGCATATTTTGAGATTTGTTGTTTTAGATATTTAGGTTGAAAAACATTGGAATCCATATTTTAAAAATGCATCAAATACAGTGATAGGCATAGAAATATTGAAGTAAACTGTAAAAATTTTAATTAAGCTGCAAATTCTAAATTTTAACACTCCTTCATTAGTGTCAGCAGAATAAAATCCTTGAGCCCGAATAGGCTCACTAAGGGTCAGTGTGTGGAGTTTTCTAATTTGGCATCATGAGGAAATAAGGATTTCTCTGTGTGTGTCCAAACCCCCAGCTCAGGTTTTCAACGCTTCACCCTGATCCCAGAAAATCAGGTGTAAATGCCCTAGAGCACAGCCTGCGTTGAAATGCAAACATTCATTGGCCTTGTGAGAAATACACATTTTACTGCAGGGTTGCAGAGTCACGGAGACACTCAGGGATTTTGAGGGTTTTCATGGTAGCCAGAAAATCCAAATTTGCATAAATATGGTATCAGAAATGACACTTTCTGGAAAACTCTTTGCACAGCAGATGAGAATGCTCTAGAATAGCATATTTGCATCATGTATGTAGCTAACTTTAGTTATGTACTGCAAAAAATACAAATAAAGCAAAATTGCATTTGAATATTTGGATTTATGTTTATCTAAGCAGTGTTGTTTGTTATTGTTTATTTAAAAAAAAAAAAATATATATATATATATATAATTATAACAAAGCTTAAATACTTGGAAATATTAGATTAAAGAAGTTGATCTTTAGCCACTTTTGCCTTTGGATTAGTAACTACATAGAATAAAATAAATTCAAACAGGAACAATTTGAAAAATAGTAAATTTAAAGTAAACAAAAATTAATTCAAGCTAAATACAGAAATTAAAAAAAATAAAAACAAGTAAAATTACAGTAAAATAACAAAGCTTTAAAAAAAAATAAATAAAGTAAAATATATTAAAAGCTAATTAATAAACAATAGTATATAAATAATACAAAATCAATTCTTCCCGAGCAGTAACCCCCCTTTCAGCAAGTTTTAGCAAAGTACTTTAAAACAAGAAAATCTCTGCCAGTGCACTTTGCAACAAAAAGTACATTTAATAAAGAGATACTGCCTTTCCCAGGTTACTTTCAGTTTTTAATTATATTACATGAAACATCCATTTTTCTTTTTTCTTTTTTTTTTTTTGCAGAACAGGTTGGCTCAAATGTATAATACAATATAATAAGTATTATTATTTATAATTAAATGATTGGGATTCTGCAGTTTAGTTATATTTACCTAAAAAAAAATCTAATCCTTTTTAAGAAAAATATTACCACAAAAAATATTACCAATTTACTTCTAGAAGAAAAAACTAGTTTAGAAGCGGTTCATTAAATGTGATCAGGCCTAGTTCTAGGTCAATAGCCATGCTAACGTATCGGTCATCTGTTACTCAGTTGTTCTCATGACGATCATGTGACTGTTTACATGGGTTTTGCCATGCGGTGAATGTAATTGAATGAGTGTGTTTGGGTGAATACAGTAAACAGAGTATATCAGGACTACAGCTGCTTCCTCTGATGTTCAGATAAATCAGTGTGTGTACAGTGGCCTGCTGTGTAAAATATAATCATGTAAAAAGCAAAAGGAAGTGGAAAAAGATTTCAATGTAAAGTTGCCTCTGAGAAACTGTCCTATTGATTGTTTACAGATGCCACAAGGTTAATGCAATGAAATTCATACATATCTGAAAGAATGCATTATACTATACCCATCTTTATGTTGTATGGATATGGGTGTTCATCTAGCATGCGTTTAGGGAAAAAAAAGGTGATGGCAATGCAATGTAAAAAGTTTCCCTGAGGTGAGTTTTAAGTACTGATTTCTGTCTCTTCACAGCTCCAGCTCTTCGGCCTGGCGTGTGAGGTCGGGGCCCGTGGGTAAAGTGGCTCGCCGAAGGAGCCGAGGTCAATCCGGACGAGGAAGTTCCCTCCTGCCGAAGAATCGCAGCGCTAGATCTCAACAGACTCCAGCTCAAACGTTTGTTTGGCCTGAGAGCAGCAAGACTGATGAATGTCAAGAAAGCCAAAGCAGGTACTGAATCATTTACTTTCATACATTTTTGCTTTGTGTAGGCGGAGTTAAGGAATTTGATCCTACAACAGAAACATTTGTTCGCCAATGCCGACAATAATTAATGTGTTTTAACGTTCTCTCTGCTTTGGGATGGGATTAAACTGACAGGAGTTGCTTGCGTTGGTTTGGGAGGTTTTTGTACTCGTTGAAGAGGGGTTAGTTGTAATGATGCTTTAACCTGGACCCAATCCCTCACATTCAAAGTGATTAATGTGACCGTATGGATTCTTTACAATGGGTAAGGATTTGAATGATACTTTCATGAGGTAAAGGGAGGCTTTTTTCACCACTTTTGAGTGGCATATCTGTATCTCAGTGAGGAAGTTAAGAATGTTTGGTAAAAATAAAGGAGTCGTCAGGGCTTGTACATAGGTTTTGCAGTTAAAAATGTATAAAAACTAGGGTCGGGACTCGATTAAAAAATTTATAGAATTAATTAGAGGCTTTGTAATTAATTAATAAAAATTAATCGCATTTTAATCGCATATAAATATTTGACCTGAGAACAGTGAGAAGTAAGTTTTTTTCGCATGGATTTTTAGTATACCATTGAATAATGACTGAATACATAAGCTTAAGCAACAAAATATTGTTTATTTTTGTTCA
>JAUMHQ010000094.1:7161515-7174602 GCA_032361165.1 Enteromius paludinosus | reverse complement strand
CTATAAGAAGTAGGAAACGATGGTGTTTGAGACTCACAGTATGTTATGTCCATGCACTGAACTGTTATTATTCAACCGTGCCAAGGTACATTCAGTTTTCCATTCTATGGCACCTTTAAGTTAAATGCTACATACTAACAATGGCGTCTTCATTATAGCCGGAGAGGTTTAAATTAGTAATCTAAGCTAAATCTACAACAACAGTTACATCTCATTCCACGCATTAACTTTAATGCTAAGTCCAAAATTGACTTTTTTTTTGCCTTTGAGGTGTTTTATTCACGTGTCAATCATTTACTCATCACTTCCTTTAATTATATGACAGCGGTTATTGAATGTGCCCCTTCAAAAAGAACTTTCTTTGTATTACTATCTCATTGTGAGATGTAATTTAAAGTGCATTTTGAATGACACGTCTTTGATCCTGCCAGAACTGTACGGGGATCTCAATTACGTGTAATGAGCCTACGTTGGCTCTGAACTCACAAGCACGCCAGGTTATCGTCACAATCCCCTGCTTTTATTTTACACCGATAAACAGGACAATAAATAATGGCAACATCGGATCTACATTTGTACAATACAGCAGTTCTTGCGATTCCAAGAATAATCCTGAAGGTTTTGTTGAATGTCACTCTCAGCGTGTCGCCTGATTCAACACGGCCACTGTTTGCCCCACATTGGCACGCCGTGCTTCCCTGCTCGTCCAGCTGTTCTTGAATCTCTTCCAAACCCGCCAGAGCTGCTGTTTATTTGAAATGGTTCAATCCAATCCAGATTAATGGCGCTTTATCATCTGTCCCCCTCCTCCTCCTCTTCGACTTTAATCACAGAACTCACTGCTGCCAGACCCAGAATTTTCCCCTGTTATACGACTTCTGATGGATTTGCCTCATTTTTAAATAGCTAATTATTTATCAACAAATAAACTGCTCTATTTTAGAGCATAAATCATACAGCATAAACAGAGGATGTTTATATGATTAAAGTTTGCAGAGATGGAACATAAAACACTCTTCTCTTTTCTTTTTTTACATACAATTGCCTCTTATCTGGGAGCTGACATATTAGGGCTTTTCCAAATGTCATAATTCATCTCTTAAAACTCAGTTGAGAATGAAGCGGGAGGGCGGATCTTTTCCTTTTCTTCCTCTGTTTTAAAACATCACATTTAAGGCTTAACTCTTAAATCCTCTTCATACAGCACAGAATCCCTGAACTCTGTGACTCTGCTGCATTGCGTTGGATGGGTGCCCTGCCCAAACTTAAAAAAAAGTCTGTGTTGGTTATGATGCTGAGGTCATACTGGAGCAAAATGTACAGTTTCTGGCATGTTTTAAGTGAGGATATGACTGTTTTATAATGGGTTTGTACTACACTTCATTTTAAAATGAACCTCTTGGTAATTTTGCAATTAGTTGCAATAGACAAATTATATGTATTGTATGAGATTAGTCAATGACAAAATTATAATTTGATCCTAAAATGCCCTTCATGACCAAAAACATTTATGTATAAAAATAAAAAAAGCAGAAATGATTTAACAGCAAATCCTGGATGTCTAGAGGACTGTACATTTGGTTTAATTGGAGCTGTTTAGTCGAAATTGCTTCAGTCTTTCTCTTTACTGAGAGCAAACAGGGATTCACGCATCAGCTGCTCAGAAGTATAAACAGCGGCACGTCGCACGCACCTTTTAAATCCCACAACTTCAGTTCCCACAGCTCAGGATGTTTTCTGGTTATGCAAATTGATTCCTGGAGTAAAAGATGTTGGCGAATCATTCTGGTGAACAAGCAACTGATTATCACATAGTTGCTCAATGCAGAGATTCGATCTGCCTAAATGTTGTACAGTAAATAATTCTTAAAACCCCATTAAATCAAAATTAGAGTTTTGTGGGGTTTATTCCATGTTTATGAAATCTAGAAATTCTATATGCTTAACATTGAGAACAAATGTTTTTAAACGGGCTAATTTTCTTCGGGTAAAACGGACCAAAAATACTGATGACTCATCCTGCACTACATTGATTTTTCTCCAATCAGATGTTGTATAGAGTCAGAATGCCCCGCCCCCAACACCACCTGCAATTGACTAGCAAATCATGGTCCATGCTACAGCCGCACTGGTCAGATTTCTTCCTCTTTATTTCCTGTTAAAAAGGAAGTGAGGGTGGGGCAGACTTCGGATGCATCAACTACGAACTATATTTTATTTGCTTGTTTATATCTAGAGAACAACTGATTAGATCAAAATCAGTGTAGCTAGTGCATGACGAGTCATCAAAATTTTCCCAGAAGAGAAACAATGCAAATTTTACATATATATATAAATCAGGAAATAAACCCCACAAAACTCTAATTCTAGTTTTTACACATAAGGCTACTTAAAACAAATACAAACTGTTGGTATTGCAACATAAGTCAGCACACAGTGGACATCTCAGTCTATGCATTAGTTAATCAGTTATAATTTGGTAAGCTGCACCTTACAAGCTATTCTCCATGTGTATAGCCTAAGCGAGGCGATCATAACACTACACTGGTATAATTTACATGCGTTCCTCTCTTATAAAGAGAGAACATTCGTGAAATCAATAGAGGCGAAATGTTCCCTGAGTTCGCGCCGTATTGAACCGTTTCGTCACACAAGTGACTCGCAAACAGGTGCGTTATCCGAGTCCTGGCTGTGCATTGAGCTCAATCCGGTGTCCGAATCATCATCGTTGGTGCATGTTTTGGACAGTCCCCTCGCTTGCTCTACCCAAACATTGTCCACGGAAGGCAGTTGTTCGGTTTCTCCCTCGTCTTTGCCGTCTTCCTCCTGTTTCTCTTCCAGCTCGTCTAACCTGTGAACCTTTTCGAGTAATTCCCTCAACTCCTTTTCCTTCGCGTCCAAAAGCTCCTGACTCATATCCAAGTCGCTCTTCACCGTCTCCAAGTCGGTGTTCAAGCGCAGGCCGATGTATAAACTCGTGTCCAGTTGTGTTTTGATCCTCTCCTCCTCTATCTGGAGTTCATTATCTGTCAGGAGGTCGGGCACCGCTGGGACCGGCTCCTCAGGGACGGAAGTGACCGTGAGAGCAGTTTCTTCTCCGCTGCTCTCCGCGTCTTTGTTGGAAAGCTCCTCCCGTCGCCGTCTCATCCACCTGTGGTTGAGCTCTTCTTGTATTTCACCTGTAAGTATCTCCATCAGAGCCTCCCTCTCGGCCAGTTCCTCCTGAAGTTGGATGACTTGGTCGCAGCGTGACGCGTATTCCTCAAACTGCGCAAAGGACGCGTCCGGATGCGCGCTGGAATCGGCATCCAAGCCTTGGTCGAGCAAATAAGTGTCCTGCACGTAGTTTACGCCGTGTATTTTCATTCTGTCGAAGTGAACTTTCGATTCATACCTCTCGATTTCACCATCCAGCTCTTTTATTCGCTGGATCTGCTGTCGGATAGTATGATCCTGCGAAATAATGAGATGGGCGAGCGTTTCCATTTTCTCCGCTGATGATTTGTCCTTTGAAGCCTCCTCTTTCTTCCGATTAATTTTGTCCAACTTTCTAAAAGCCTTGCGCACGATCCTGCGCTGTTTTTCCTGTGAAAACTGCATGGTGGCTCTGGTAGTGCAAGGGCTCTCTTTGCTCAGCACGACCCGCGCTTCGGCGCTCCTCGGTCCGCTGTTGGGCAGCGACGCGTCGCTCCTGACCAGGACGAAGCGCACGTTCTCCTGCTCGTCGCCCCAGGCGCTCCACAGCCGCAGGATTTTGGTTTTACTCGGCAGAATCCGCTCAAAACCCCTCCATTTCTCCACAATACAGTACGACTGCGGGGGACCGGTGAGCATCGCGCCTTTCTGGAAGTTCTGGTCCTCCAGCAGCACTTTCACTACATCCGCGCAGGTGGTGCGCCTGGACAGTCCGGACACCAGCTTCTCCTCCCGGCATACCCACACCGAGATTTTGCTCTCCTCTTGTTCCATGATAATTCACATAGAGGTCTTGCACTCTTTTACTTTGCACTCTCACATTGATAAAATCTTACACGCTGCATAAGTTTGAGGTATAGTCGGCACCGCGCGCTGAGAGTTGTGTTTGTCTCTGAACTACAGCAGCGTGTTTCTGAGCGCTCAGGCACCGCCCACCGAGCCCCATCATCACATGACATCAAACTCCGACTTCACTTGTTATCGATAATAATGCAGTCAGAGGATCATAATAACATGCTGTGAATATATGGACTGGTTGCCACTTTTCACTCCATTCATGCCACTGTTTTTAATAGCATTCTTCCGCAGGCAAAAATGCATGGGAACATATGTTGAGCAATTATGGGCCATGTTGTCACACTGCTGTAAATAGGTAGGTTGATCTTTATGGAACCTGCCATTAAACCGCCTATATAGGTGTTTCAGCGAAATGTAAACACACAAAACAAGCATGAATCACAAAGCAACTGTAAAAACACCCACAACTAACACAACAATGCTGAATCTGTTTTGACTAACAAGTATTGTAATTCAGGGGCTCATCAACCCCTGGGGGCATTCAGTTTACAAAAAGATGATAATTGCTTAATAAAATGTAAATAAGTGGCAGAATTTATAAATGTAAAAAATTTAAGAATGTAAAAAAAATCAGGCTATGAATGTTGATACCTGCATGTCATTAACCACTTTCAGAAAAGAGACTAATAATTGCATCATAAAATGTAAAACTAAAATAAAACTAAAATAAAAACAAAAAACAAATGAAACGCTTGCTAAAAAAATGTGTATTATTTTAGTGGACCTGCATGCAAGTAACCAGAATAAGAGAATGGAAAGCTAATCATTTTATCATAAAAAAGTAAACTTAAATAAATTAACAAAATATGAAAAATTAAATGAGTAAAAATGTTACTGTGAACACTGAATGCTTTAATTCATTTCAATATGAACTTCAAATTTAAACTGCATAACTAGATTACATTAAAAACAAATGACGACTTGCCCCAGTGAGGAAGCAACTTTCCTAACATGACACACATACCCTGGTCCACAAGAAACATTACATAACCTATAATATTAGATAATTTTATTGGTGTTACTAGTTCTTTAAGTTGCTAGTACGTCTACTGATGACATAATGTATATTTGATGAAATGTGAGATTTAGACCATACTGTAGGCCTAAGCCTGTAAAGTACTTCACTAGAGGGAGGTTTATTATTGTTCTGAAAAAGGTCAGGGACTATAACGTAAATCACTAGGCTGGTTTTGTCCAGCTGTGCATAACCGGATGTTCAGATTTCCCATCGGTCAGTGCGGATTTAGGCTGTAATATCCCCTTATGAGAGGCCAAAAGACAGTTTTCCTGGTGAAATAAGCCATCAGGATTATATCGCGAGTTCTGTTGTGCTGATGTTATAATAATCTGTCTCTGTGCATGTTTGTGTAATTATACATATAGACAAGATTTAATTTAATATTACTGCTAAATGTGATATTTATCAAATTGAAAATGAATTAAAAATGGATTATAGGTTTGTTATCTCTAAGTTCAGTTTTAGGATTTAAAACCATTTTTTTTTTATGGTCCAGCACTCAGTGTTCAGTGAAAGATAGTAATATAACAACAGAAATATGAATACTGCTACTGTTAATATTAATAATATATCACTTATTATTGGTAGTAGTAGTAATATTTTATATGTTCATAATACATTTATAATTATAATAAATAATAATAGCATTTTTTTATATTATAATAATCATGTTAATTTAATTTGTGTTCAAATCTATTTAGTAAAAATGAATAGTGACTGGGGAAAACAGGGTAGTGTGTCTTTATTTACGATGTACTGCCACCTAGTGGTCATAAAAAAACATCACATATATTTTATTTTTAAGTCGAGCATAACATACTCAACCAGAACAAGGCATAAGTCATTCATACTGGTGGTATATTTGTTTCTCAAAAACAACGTGTGTGTGTGTAAACAAATATGCTACTTATTACACAGTGGCGGAGAGGAAATAAAAACGCTAGCAGAAAGAGTTTGCAGTACAAACACTAAAAGTTTATTTTTTCATTTCCATCCCCTCAAGGAAAATATACACAACTGAAAACAATTTGACATTTGTCCACTTATTAAAAAAAAAAAAAAAAAAAAAAGCTACCAAACTCAACGTTTCAGTGCTCTCCAGACAAAGTGTTCTCTTACTGAAAACAGACGGACAGGAACTGCATCAAATACATTAGTGTTCTCTTTTAATTCTCTTTTTTTACTAACAGATACTCTGCAAAACGTGTAAAACATGGCTGACAAAAAAACAAACATAGCACAATCTTGTGTGGTAAATAAGACTGAGATCGACAGTTTAATTCAGGAGTAATGACGGCTCTTTAAGCACTGGACTGTCACTCATCAGTCTGCTTGTCATTGTAATTAAAGTCACGTGATGCCTTTGTGTTCACGAAATCGTATCGCCCTTCCGCTATATACATGACACCATAACGAACTGTTTTCTTATGGTACATAAGAAATTCCTGATTCCTACTGAAATTCAAATATCCTTCCATAAAAACGAGAGAACGGTAACACTTTTCTATCAGTTTTTATTATTTTTCTCCCCCCTTTTAAAATGTCAAAGGCATTACGGTGATAGAATCCAAATCTGACTCACTTTGTTTTTTTGTTTTGTTTTTTGGTGTCAATTTTCTGAGCTGGAAAAACACACAAAGGCACTTTCAACACCTGTAGCTTGAACAGAAGCGAGAGAACGCGTTTATTTGGTGTATGAGAGAGAGATGTGACCTACTTCGCTTAGACAGGATAGACGAAAAACGTGGGACGAAATACATACATCGTGTGAGGTTATATAGCCTAGGCTACTTTTCACAATTAGACGATGATAAACACTAAGGCACGATATGCTTTGGTGAGTTTGCTACGTATATTCCCTTTCTTGTGTAGCCTGTTCTGATATAAGAAATCGCGCGTTACTTTTGAAAGCCGAAGTACGGCATTTCGCGCCACCTATTAGAATTTCAAAAATAAATATTTTCAAAACTGCTGCATTTCGAATACGCCATTGATGGAACGGGAAGCCCCGCCCCCAACTCCCGCCATTGGTCGAGTCAGTGTTAACGAATGTATTTTTTTTTATAACGCAGCTGAATGTTTATCGTTTTCGCGAAAGTTAAGCGTCTCTGCATGTTACTGGTATAGCAGGGTTTTAAACAATAAAATCAGCTTTAAAATGCAAAATAAAATAACTGATTAAAGGTTGAATTTTTGTTGTTGTTACTATAAAAAAAAGATCTGTTTCTTAGTGTTTAGTATACATAACTGTAGGTCACACTGGAACAGCCCGTGTGCAGTGTAAGGCAGGTAGTTCCACATAAATAATACAGTACCTTTTTTTGTTCTTTCATTAAAGTTAAATCCACTAAAAGGTCAAAAAAATACCAGGGGGCAAAGTCTATGAAACATAGTTCAGTGTGAGAATAAAAGGTTGAAAAACAGAAAAGAAAAAAGCTTTCGTGTACTATTACAATACGATTTTATAGAAGCAACGTACTTTCAAAAACACATTAAAGTTGGTTTAAAACATCAACCAAGTTAAACAGACATCTGAACAAAGTAACAAAAACGTACCGTTTCACCCACACGACAGGTTCATGAAAAATAAACACCAAAACACAAGAGATACACAAATGATAATGTAATTATTCATTCCAGACCTCACCCAAAAACGGGACAAAAGCCTTCTGGGTGGGACTGACAGAGGCACAGCCACTTAAAACGAGGTCGTGAGTCATTCAAAGGCTTTTCTTAGTCCGTTAGGCTTTGCCGCTCTTGGCGGTCGTCAGCTGTGTAGCCTAAAAGCCTCAGTGAATATAAAGTCTCCACTGTTCTCTGCGGGTCGCTGGCTGTTTGCTTGTAGTGTTACTCGTGTGAGTCGAGGAGCTTTAGTCTTTGACCAGCCTGTAGATGTGATGCTGAGCGCCGTGCTCGCTGTTGGACACCTCGAAAACGCAGGCTATGCACAGTAAGGTCTCTTGAGTTTCCCTGTTTGTCACCACCTGCAGGAAGAGTTCAGTCAATTTAGCAGTCGGTAACGAGTCATATTTCTGCATGTGCATTAACTAAAGACATGGGGAATTGTAGGACCTACCAATAGGATGGTAAAGTTTTCTAATACGCTGTTCATCATGTACTTCTCAGGCAGGTGCTTGAGCTTATGGATGAAGTTGATCATGTATTCACACATGGGAGACCGGTTGATCTTGTACACAAAGCGGCCGTTCTCAAACCGTGCATACTCCGTCTACAAAAAGAAACAAAAAATTTAGTAAATAAAAACGTTATTTTAAAATGAAATGCATATCTAAAATTGGTAATTTACATATAAATATTTAACATATATTATAATGCATGTAAATAAACAGTCACATGTGCATAGATTTTTTTTTAACATTAATAATTACGTATTTACACGTGAATTCTATCAAATATCACAATAAATATTTTTTAATGAATGTAGTATAATATTGTGTAGTTTAATCTTATATTAATTTGCATTTAATTCAATATTGCAGTATTAGATAAAATTTTTTATTTTACATTAAGTTTAATGTATAGGATATTTCATATAAAATTTTACATTATAATTTACAATATTTTACATATAAAATTTACTCTAATAAAATATAACACAAGCTTTAAAGAAATGAAAATGTAAAAATAATAAATAAAAAATAAACAAACCTTAAATATAGTCAATTGTTTACTTTAAATATGAGAGTATTTTGATGTTTATGAACATCTTTTTGTACAAAAGTGTTTTTTTTCCCTTATGTACTGTATTAGTTATCACTCCTCACCTCAACTTTTTCAACCACTTGTTTCCCGAAGGAGCAGACCTTTGTGGAGCAGGTGATGGTCATGTTCTCTGAGCTCTCGTACTGACTGGTTACGCCGTAAAATGCCCCAGAATCCTCCAGGATGTTACAGTTGAGGTCGGCCTGCGGTCACAGCAGATAAAAGATCGATGAATAAACAAAAGGAGAGAGAACACTGACAAAAGCAAATGAGTTGAGTTTCACCCCAGGGTTTGCACACAGTTGGATAAATAAATGAGTAATTTATCAGACAAAAATAAATAAAAGGTGCTTTGTGTCAACAGCAAACTCTCTGGGTGCTATAGAGCCTCATGTCATATTCATCACTTGCAATCGAACTTAGTTTTTTTTTTTTTTACTGCATTTAAGTATCATCATCAGACACTGTAGAAAAAAGTCTTGGAGATGAGAAAGGCTATTAAATATGATCACTGCATAGAGATCAAAAACCATAATAACAGTGCATCCTGCCATCGTCCTAAAACACTCATTAGTACAAAATAATCAGTGTCACCATCCAAAACTAGTAATGAGAGTTAACCTCCAGAGAGTGGTGTCTGAATGTACAGGATGTGGTGGTCTGCTCGGCTCATGCGCTTGCACCTGTCACTCCGAGCGGCAGGTGTTCAAATAAAGGCTCTCTATCAAATCCAGCATCCGCAGTATTAAAGTTTCACATTCAGACCGCCCTGGATTAAACACGCCACTGCTGGCTTTAATCAGACCAGTTCAGCTGCCTCCATTCAGACTCACGCAGGTGACTAGTGCGCTTTTTCAACAGCTGATGCTGAAATCTACACAATGCTGATATATAGCTGATTCTACAACTTTCTTTTCTAAATGAGGTTTTACACAGGTTGGATTTTCAGTCTTAAACTACAAAAAGATGGAAAAACTGATTTTTATTTATTTAAAGATAAATATTAAAATACTTAAAATATTACACTTTTACCTTTATGATGAACGCTTGTCTTTAATCTAAAAACAATGTTTTTAAAATAAATTCTAAATTGCTTATACTTAAACTATATATTTAACATACATTTTTAAAATTAATATATGTATATTAATAATTAATAGTAATATTAATATGGAATATGTTTTTGAAGTGTCTGCGTTTTTTGTATTTTTGTAAAAAGAAATTAAATAAAATAAAATATATATATATATAAATAAATAAGTTTCATAGGGGCTATGATGTCTTAAATTAAACCTTTTTTATTTTAATTTATTAATTAAAATTGTATAATATGTACCCCCCAAAAAACTGAAAATGTATATACAATTTAAGACATCAATTAAGAATTATTATAAGAATTGCCCTTATTCCAAACCTACAAAGCCGCCATAAAAATTTATGTTTAAGTGTTTAGGTTTATATAAGAATTCAAATTAAACAAACATTTAAATTCTTTTTTTTTTTTCGACCAAAGCCAAAAGTGCCCCTATTCAAAGAGTCACCTCTATTAATAATGTCTTATTAAAATGTAGGGCTGTAACAATACACGATATGAAACTGAAATCGCGACACTCAGATCCACAAAAGTTAAAGCAATTGATGAATGATACATTTTTATATTATTTAATGCTTTACTAATTTTAAAGCATATTACATATCAATATATTCACGATATATCTCACCACAATGCAAATGTGTAAATGACAGAAACGAAAAAAAGTGCATGTAAGTGAGGGAAATGTACTTGGAAAATGATCCAAACAATTGGTGCTGGAACTCAAACACTGAAGACTCACCCAGAACTTGACCAAGAAAAAGGCGTTTTGAGGTCCTTTTCCAAACAGCTCCTTCAGCCCGCCCTTCTTCTCAGGAAATTTGTCGTAGATCTGACGTATATCCACTGTCTCCAGGAGCAAGTCGTTGTACGAATAATTTGTCTGGCTGATGTGCACAAACAGATGCTTGTTGTACTGCAGAAAGAGATGTGACTACATCAATGCAACATTACTACAGGCTGCAGAAAATGTACTACAATGCTCTTATTTTGCGAAAGAAGAACTATTTGTTTTCAAATGCTATTCCTAAATATTGTTTGTGTGAGGTTTTTGTGACTGGACTGTATTGAGAACGCAACTCCTCCTGTGGAAAGCTACAAACACAAGATTAATAGCCCCCGTCACGCCAGACCAGAGGGACAAGCATTTCATAGAGATGCTGCCAACATGATCCATTACACAGTTCTGCCTTAACACAGACGCAAGGCACTGTGGTAACCTACAGGTCACAACAACTTCTTCCCGGGTCTCACTTTTTTGTCTTCATTGTCTGGACCGTAGTCAAACCAGTGCTTAAAGACTATTAAATCA
Source organism: Enteromius paludinosus (assembly GCA_032361165.1). Lineage (NCBI taxonomy): Eukaryota > Metazoa > Chordata > Actinopteri > Cypriniformes > Cyprinidae > Enteromius > Enteromius paludinosus. The sequence continues at coordinate 7,163,403 of JAUMHQ010000094.1, read as the reverse complement.
AAGACACTTAATGGAGTGAGTCCCACTTCTGGGTTCTAGTTGTTAGTAGTAGCTAGTAGCTGCTTTGGGCTTCATTTGGTTGTGTAGATTTGCTTGATCATCAGAGGATCAGGAAAAACGCAGGATGTGACCTCGGTCATCATGACCATCTCTAATAAGAGCCCACTGCCCTGCAGCTGCTGTCAGTACATTTGCATTTCTCTAAAGCGTCGCACAAGGTCCGTGATCTAAGGCTAAATGCTCACCAACACCAAGAATTTGCCAATAAAATCATGCAATACTAATAAAAAGTCTTATATATAACTTGTATTATTAAGATACAAAAGAGTATGTGTTTGTTACATAGTCTTTTGTTAGGTTTATCAAATAGACCTTGCAGAGCAGCTGAAAGGTGTTTGTGGAGTGTGAAGAATGTGTTCAGTATGAAGCTGTGGCGCTGCGGCTGTTAAAGCAGGTCAAGGCTGCTCTTCTCTGCAGTGGTTGTGGGGACGTGTGCTGACTCACTGAATCTGGGTCCCGCTGATGCTCCAGGAACGAGGAGAACTCCACCATCCGCAGTTTGGAGGTGCCGATGGAGCGACCGTGCCACGCTGGCACCGCAGCCGTCAGGGGAGTGGGGGGCTCGTAAGCTACACACAAACACAAGTAATGTATTCAAGCAATACCACATTGACCGTAATTCAGATTACATTATATTTATTTTTTAGCGATAATAATATACTGTAAAATTATAGAACGCATTATTTATTTATATATTAATAAATATGACACCATTAATACATATAAGTATAATATACATAAACATAACTTATACATTTAATAATTTAATAATAATATGATATCATTAAAATTATTTATTTAATATACAATAAAATCATTCAATATATAAAGATTAATTTAATTATTGAACATTTTGCCATCAACTAATGCTTTTCTTATATTCTGTTATTTTTTTGTATATATTTCATTATATAACATAACAAAATTATAACATGACATGAAAAAGAAATAACTTGTTGAAATTCTCAAAAATAATGGTTTTTCATTGAGATGAATTGGAATGCACAATCAAATTGCATTTGAGCTATTTTAAATAGGTTAAAACATAACTTCAAAAAACAGCAATAACATAACAAAAACACACACACACACACACACACACACACACATATATATATATATATATATATATAGGGAGTAAAGCCCAATCAAGGTTCTGTCATAATTATAAGTTAATATTTATTCAGTAATTATGCATTTTCTATAAATGCATGCTCTCTTTTAATGCATTAATTTTTTTTTATTATTTTAATATCACAAAATGATAATATGATATGAAAAATAAATAACTTGAGATGAATTGGAATGCACAATCAAATTGCATTTGAGTTATTTTAAATAGGTTAAAAATGCTGTTTAAAAAAACAGCAATAACACAACAAAAACATGTTGACATTAAAAAATTAAAAAGAAAAAGTTATCTTTATATAAATATACATATATATATATATATATATATATATATACACACACACACACTTGAGGGAGTGAAGCCTACTTAAGGTTCTGTCATAATTATTAGTTAATATTTATTCAGTAATTACGCATTTTCTATAAATGCATGTTCTCTTTTAATGCATTTTTTATTTTTATTTTAATATAACAAAATGATAATATGATGTGATATTAAAAAATACATGACTTGAGATGAATTGGAATGCACAATCAAATTGCATTTGAGCCATTTTAAATAGGTTAAAACATAACTTTAAAAAACAGCAATAACATAACAAAAACATATATATATATATACACACACACACTTGAGGGAGTGAAGCCTACTTAAGGTTCTGTCATAATTATTAGTTAATATTTATTCAGTAATTAC
>JAUMHQ010000094.1:7146246-7159101 GCA_032361165.1 Enteromius paludinosus | reverse complement strand
TCCATGTACTGAACTGTTATTATTCAACCATGCCAAGGTCAATTCAGTTTTCCATTCTATGGCACCTTTAATATTTTTTTCATTCAGTGAATTGCTGGCTATTGCTACAGATATAGCTGTGCTACTTAGGACTGGTTTTGTGGTGCAGGGTCACATATAATCAATACCAGTGACCTGAACCTATATGTAGACTAAAAGTCTAAAAATGATCAGCTGGAGAGGTACTTGCACACTGAATATTGTCTAAAGGAGGCACGTCTACTTACATTTAAATTGTGTGACTTGCCCTTGAACAACTTTACTCAACCCGTGTATCACACATTAAATATTTCGGTGTGCATGCGATGCCAAAACAAACACACTTCTGTGCAAAACAGGAAGGAAATGGACAAACATCCAGAAGAAAAGAAGTTAGCCAGTTGATTGAATACTAAGCAGGCCAGTCACAAGCAGCAAATCTAGGTTACGGACAGCCAAACAGCAGGGCACTCACAACACACACACACACACACACATACATTCATGCTGTGTCAAACACAAGATTGGCATGTACCTTTAGCTTGGAGTGAAATTCTCTGGATTTCCTCCGGGCAAGAACCTGGATATGACTGGAGACCTGTTCACACACACACACACACACACACACACACACAAAAGGAGCATTTTGTAACCATGGAGATGAAAGGCCCCCTGCCATTAGCCACAAAAACATGCACTTTAATTACAAACAGAACATCCAACACAACCTTTCACATTATTTGTTCAGCAGCAAGACGATCGGCTATTTATTATGTTAAAAATTCAGTTTTTAAGTCAAACTGACTATAAGGTAAAATTGTAAAGATTAGCACTGAATTGAAAGCACAAAGCAACAGGTGTCCACTCAGTGAAGAGCGCTTTGGTAACTAGGGAAGGCAGTAAGCCAGCCAGACAACGTTTGGATGAAGCCATAAACAAAGTCTGGCTCGTCACAATGTGAGTTTACTGGAAACAGCCTCAATTAGAAGCATTATTTATTTCATGTCACAGTCAGAACTTGAAGCACTGCTAACCTGTTTTCTCGTCCGTGTCTTTCCAGTTCGGAGTTTGATGTATCTGGCAATTAATTCATTACGACCTGTAAGAGAGAAAAAAGATGTACTTGTTAAAAACTTCAGTATTCAAGGTTACACCAATATACCAATAATTACAGTACGACTACAAACGTAAGGTATTAAAACTGAACTATTACAACACACAAAGTAGGTCTTGTCAATTGCTTAAAGCGTTTAATTTTTCTGATTAAATCCTTTTATATATAATACATCACAATTAATGGCTCACAAGAAAGGAAGATCATTTAAATACAATATAACAGTATTGTGGCAGACAAGTAAATCGTTGAATAGAGTAAAAAAAACTCAATATATTGTTTGTTTTATTTTCAAATCATCAAACATTAGTCTCACTGTCCTATAACGCACAGTAATTCATATTAAATTAAATTTAGGATCAATGTAATTGCACAAAATTAATATTAAATAATGCAATTTGTCAGTGTCAGTTATCAGTGCATCATTTTAATTGGTCTATTGCCCATATATTAAATTTAACATCTGATTAAAAAAAATAATAATAACAAATGAAAGAAAGTAAATGAACACTGATATAACAAGATTATCGGTATAACATTATTCGGTCACTGGTGTACAACTAACAGAAACTATTAAAAATAAATTAATTCAATTCAATTTCAGATTTCATGTTAAGTTTAATTAGTTAATGAAAAAATGATTAATCGCATTAGACATTACAATGCAATTTAAAATATATGGCAGAGGCAAAGATGATTAGTGATCAATAACTTTATTGTCTGCTCCTCAAATAATAAATGTAATAGTTGATTGTAAAATAAATAAATTAAAGCAAATTAAATTGATATAAAATAAAACAACATCATAAAATAAAAATGCTATATAAATAATGTGGTAGAGGCACATAATATCCATGCAAATTAAATTAAATTAAAATGCAATTTAAATAATATAGCAGAGTCTGCTCCTCATATAATATATTACATAGATTTACAAGAAATAAATAATCATAGTAAAAAAAATAAAAAAAGGCAGAGATTATCAGTGTATAACAACTGAAAGAACATTTGAAATGTTTTGTGTGAACTAGTCCTTTAAAGACACCATCTGACCATCAGGCAGCAAACAGCATCAGGGTATTTTCTCCAGCTAGCCTTTACCCAACGTGCCTGCAGTGTAATCTCTTCTAACCCAGACCTGGGCCTCCCTATTCTTCCAAACACAAACACACGCGTATACACACACACACACACACACTCACACACACACGCTCTGTACGCTCACAATGCGGGCATTCATGCACACTCCGCTCTCAGATCAAAGACACTCCAAACGGCCAGCTGTAAGCATGCTTACTGCTGCATAATTCATTCTTTTCAGTCACTTGAAAACATGCTCAGCTGGACTTGGCAAACCTGCAAAACAACCTCCAGAGAGAAAGGGGACAGAGAAAGAGAGAGTGAGAGAGCCTGTCGACGAGTGCTGAGTTTTGAGAGTCTCCCCTGTGGAGTTTGCTAGACAAACCAAAGCATAAACTGATCAAAGAGACAAGCTGACTCTTAACAACAGATCAGATAAACAACACCATCATCACAGAATTACTGAATCACAGCTGATTATTACTCCACTCTCCCTGGTGATAGCATGAGATCATATATAATAATAAAGAAAGAAAAGATGCACCGAAAGATAATTTTGTATGTATGTATAATATGACCTTATATTTCTGCAATTCTTTACTAACTTTACTATATATATATATGTGTGTGTGTGTGTGTGTGTGTGTGTGCATGCTGTTAAATAAATTTAAAAAAATGTTTTTGTTTACATAATAAATGTGTATACACTGTGTATTTATGATGTATATAAAAATACAAATACATGCATCTATATATTTAAGAAAAATATGTTATTTATATATATTAAATAAATTTATGTATAAAATAAAATAGAAGAATATAAATGTATATACATTGTAATATTTTTTATAATATATACTGTATTTGTTTATATATACATACATAAATATATACAGTACACCTAAATATATTATGTAAACAAAAACGTATTTTCCATATATATATATATATATATATACACACACACACAAAGTATGTTATGGTTTATTTATTATTAACACAAAATGGAAAATCATATATTTTTTTTAGTAATAGTTTGTAAAAAAAAAAAAATAATAATAAGAAATCTATCTTATTGTTTTTAGGAATAAAAAAAATGTATTAGTTAATAAATACCATTAATATTACAATAGAAATTATATAATACACACACACAAAAACATATTGCACTAATTATGTATATTTTGTATTTTATATTATATAAATTACATGTAAATAATTTATAAATTATAACAAGTGTATATAGTTTTAGATCCTATAGTACATATATTACTATTAAAATCATGTTATCTTATATATATAATTTATATATTAGATATATATTACATAATTAGTATTATGAATTATTATGGATTATATATAATAAAATAATGAATAATATAATATTCATGGCTCACAGTCCACCAATAACAGGAGATTTGAATCTTCTGATGACTCAGCAATGTTGTTCTCTCCGAAATTTGTTCAGGTTTAGTGATGACTCACTCAACAACAGCGAGTAATCACAAAAATGTTAAAAGCAAACACTTCCAGTTGAATCTCTGCCCAAGAACAGTACAAGATGTGGTTTAACAGATGCACTGGAATTAGCAGTAAAAAAACAAAAAAAAAAAAAACAGCGAGGGGGTCGATGACATTCCTTTATAGTGGCGCTACAGAAGTGTTGATGTTATGCTGGTGGAGGGCAGGCCACAAAAGCCAGCGAGGATGTGGTGGGTTAAAGGTCATCAAATTACAATTTCAGCTTGATCAGCACAAAAGTAAAGCAGCTCTGAAGAACACCCACTGTTTGCAATTAAAAGCGAGCTGATAAATGGAGCTCACACCGATGCAGGGTTAACCTCAGCGTGTCTTCAGAGGAGAAAGATGCCGCCAAAAACCGAGCTCGTCAATCATTGTGCGCTGACAGCTTTCTCTGTTGTCAGTCTCTTCCAGAACACTAAATGAAAGCATATGATTTATGCCGTGATATCCAAACCTGATTTTTTTCAACGTGTATCAGGGACAATTGAGTCAAAAGTGAGATTTCTGTCAGAACTTCATCCCTCTCATGTCATTGTAAACCTGTACGTCTCACATTGTGCTCCGTTTCTTACACAAATCTATCATACAGCTTCAGAAAACGTGCATGTTTTACATTTTTAGTGTAATATTGATACTTAATCATTTCCTTTTTGAAGCTTTAAAACATTAAAGGCTGTCTATAATTTTTTTTTGTGCCCTGCAGGAAAAGTTGGTTTGGAATGACACCGTCTCTTTTAGGGTGACATCAGAAGCTGAGACACGTGGCTCGCTCACTCAAGTTCATCATATAGTCCTGTCAACTGACATATCTATCAGAAAGGTGATGAAATCAGATGAAACCATTCGGGTTAACATCACAAATCTCTGAAGTGTGTTGAAATGACCCACAAGTATCGGGATGTTGGTCTCAGGGCAGGACAGAAACCCCAAATCTTTGGGACAATGGCTCTGCCAGGCCTGATGGATGACTCGAGTCTCGAGCTGCTATTACAATCACAATGGTCTAAACCAACAACACAAAGACTTTCTGCAGGGGGGTCCATGACTAAGGAATGATGAATCCAAACTGAGACTGCAATATTCATAGCTGATTTCCATAGGAATCAGAGATCAATGATTATCAGGGTTTACATGATATTTTAAGCAACAGAATACAACAATAAAGAAAAGAACCAAGCATCTCTTTAAAAGCATCTACTTATATTGTTAGATAATTATATTTCTGTATTTTTGTTATTGTTTACCTGTATTTAGCAGTAAATAATAATAAACAAGTTTTTTGTTATTATTATTAAAAGTTTATGTAGTATTTTGGGGCATTATATTACAAATAATATAAAAACCAGGAAAAACAATGACTGTAATAATATTACAAATATAATTATTAGGTTATTAACCTCAAAAAAAAAAAAAAAGTAATTTAACATTAATAAAAGAAGTGAAATGAATAAACATAAAATATAATAATAATAATAATAATAATCATATATAAACTATTTATTTTATTTATTATATGATTATATAATAACATCAACATAAAACATCAACAACAATAATTATATTAATAATAAAAAAATACAGTTCACTGTTATTATCATATACAAACAAAAATCAATAATAACAAATTAAACTAAATATATTTTATAAACATATGATGTATTAATAGTAACTATTTAATGATTATGGTATAATTTAGATTTATTCAATTATGATTGCATTTTTATGTGCAACTGATAACAAACGTGACAGATCAGTTAACAAGTATGCATATTTTTCCCAAAAACATCACCTCAGTCTTTGAACAGACTTCACTCAAGTACTTTCCACTCAACATCCTTGATCCAAACACACAGAGGTCTGACTCTGATAAATCAAGGTACTCTGAAGTGCCACGCTAACAGACTCATCATCTACCTGCTCATTTAGTGCAAGAGCATAAACGGCGAGAAACGACAAAATGCCATATGGTTATAAGTAAAGGTCAGCCTCCAAAAGCAGATGGTGGTCTGAACAATCCCCTCTCTGGGAGTCAGTCAGCTTAGACTGATACGATCTGCAGCTAAATGCAGGTGTTTCCCTGAGAGCAGGACCGAGGGGTGCGGCCAGATAAAGCCATTCACACACACACACGCCTGCTACCATCTGATTAGAGTTAGCCAGCTGTCCTCTGTGACGGGTAGAGCCCGTAACATGATGACACCCCTCCGTCCGCAAACCATTTTCAGAGGGAGGGTCTGAGAGGAAATTCAAGGCCAGATGGCAAGAGACCGTGACGGACAGTCTTTTTCTTTTCCAGTGGACACCCCCAACACCCCTCATCCCGCCAAAACCACTACGATTATTTAGAGAAATCACTTCTGAGAGGAAAGTCACGGACATGATCAGACGGACCAAAATTATACTTGATAACTATCAGGTAAAAATATAGTATATTCAATAAGCCTGGTTACTACTACGACTTTTCAGGTCAAACTTTATTCTTTAAGCACGTTTAAAAAAACAACAGTTAAACCAACCAACTATAAAATTTAAGAAAAAGTTTATACAAAAAAAAAATACATTAAAATAATAATAATAATAGTTATTTTTATCATTACTATAATAACAGGTCACTAAACTCAGCAAGAAAATAAAATTATATTGAAAATAAATTATTTTTTATTACATGTTTCTAGGCTTTTGTGTGCCATTTATCAAAGAAAGGTTTTGCTTGGCTTTTATAAAAATAAATAAAAATAAATTCAGTTTATTAAGGAAAAGTTTCTCTTTGTAAGCTTTTATAAAAAAAAATAAATAAATAAAAATAAATGTTTTTATAAAATGCAGTTTATTAAAGAAATGTTTCTCTTTGTAAGAATTTAATGATGAGTCACTAAATTCAGCATAAACATTCTTTAGAATCAAATTTAAATTTAAATTTAATAGATTGTTAATTTTAAAATTTGTATTACATGTTTGTGGGCTTTGGTGTGCAGTTTATCAAAGAAGCGCTTTGTCTTTGTAAGATTTTATTAACTAAACTAAACTAAAATAATTCACCATATCTGAAAAAAAACTTTTTCTATTTGTCTGCTCAAGTTTCAACCAATAAGGGCTACAAGCACTGAAAGTGTGTATACTGTATGAAGGTCCGGTACTGAAAGAGCTCTAGGACTCTGATAGCTTCTCTTCCTGCAATAGAAAAGAAACTGGAAACACAGAGTGGAAGGACTCAGTTTGGAGCTGTTTTCTTTAATGGGAGCAATTAAGCAGGCTTCCTGTGTGTGAGTAAGAGAGAGAGAGAGAGATGTGTGTGTGTGTGTACACTGGTTTGACTATACTGCTGAGGAACCAAATGTCCTCATTTACATAGTGAAAGATCAAGACAACCCACTGGTGAGGACATTTTGCTGGTCCTCACCAGATAAAAAGTCTTATAAATCAGTCAAAAGTAGATTTAATGTAGATCTAGTGTTATGTACCTGTTTCTATGAAGGGTAGGTATAGGGATAGGGGTTGGGATGGGGGATGGGATGGAGAAAATATCATTCACCTGATATAAAATCAGTGGAAGTCTATGTAATGTCCTCACTAAGATAGCAAAACAAACGTGTGTGTGTGTGGACATGCAAGTGTGCTTTGTCTGACTGTGTCCTAACATGGTGCGCTGGCTGGAAACATCACACCAGCCTGCTGAAAATCACACATGGCAAATCCAAACAACCCCAAATGACCTCTCGCTCACTCCTCCTCAAACTCATTGCGCTTTCTCCCTCATTTAGTTTCACTTGATGAAGTTACCAAACTTCATGAAAGGTGAGCTAAAAATGGATTTTGTTCATCTGCCACGGTAAACTTTACAAGCAAATTACTTTTAGATTGAAGAGAGAAACTTGTATAACAAAGACGCACTGACTGAGCTAATGTGTGTTTCAATGAGGTGATGATCACTATTATTCTATTTTTTAATGAGCCCTTTTGGATTGCGCTGCAACGACATGAAATGTTTTGGAGCTGAAGTCTTGTTCACAAGCAACTTTTTCTCACCGTCACTATGCAGCGTTACAGTAACTGCAAATTAAACTAAAAACATGATTAATTAAAACTGAAATATGACTTTATAGTCATATTGTTGATATTGCGAAAATTGCAAAAGCTGCAATATAATTACATTTGTGAGTAAAAAAATGTTTCAGAGTGAAGCACCGTGTTCATTTAAACAAGATGCTCATGATAATATTATCTCACAATAAATGCTGCTAAAATAAAATTAGCAGAAGTTGTAGTATGTTATTACTAATACCATTATAATAAACAATAATAATAAAAGATTCTAGATTTAATTAAATTTAACATAATATAATCTATAAAACAACTTTCCTCTTTGCATTAGATCACGGAGGCTGTACAAGTTTAATAATAATAATAAATACTACTAATAAAAATATAATTAAAATAATAATAATAATAATAAAAATTAAGATACTAAATTGTATTTTAAAATCACAAGACAATTCAAAAATAAGATAAAATTAATAAAAATAAAGAAATTTAAAATATGCATCTAACAAAAAAAAAAAAAAAATGTTTAAAAAAAAACCAAAAAAAAAATTATATAAAATGAAATATGCTGCTCCAAAAAACAGATCATCACAAATTTTCAATAATAATACTAATACTAAACAATCTAGTCAAAAGACATCACTCATTAATGACTTAAAATAAATCATATTTATTACTAAAATTAAATTAATAATAATAAAAAACTTTTTAGAAGTGTTTTTTTTTTTAAATCAAAAGACATCAAAAGACATCACCCCTCAAATTTCGCTCATTTTATCATCTATCAAATGAAACTCATACATATCAAATATCTCAATATTTCAACAGACTCATTCTTGCTTCACATACAAAAACATGAGCAGCTAAAAATTATTTTCAATGCAGAAAAGAATAAAATAAACTAATGAGGAACAAAACTTTTTTTTTTTTTTTAATACAGCCGCCACCGAGCAACAATAACATGTAATATGTGGCTCAAGGTCTCTGTGTAACATGATATCAGTGTCTGTTTCAATCACTCATCCGTTTCAAACTGTTACGAGGTGTGAGAATGAAGCATGCTGTGTCCTGTCTCCTAACTGGCTCTCGGTGAGGTAACATCCAGGCCTCTCACACCTATCAAAGCCAAATGAGAGCATTAATGCGCTTTCATACAGAACTCATTTCTTGTGTCCATACGGTCTTCCGCGAGTCCGTACCTCCTTACACTAAGTCCCTTTTGTCAAATTCACACGCTGTCCCTTGAGTAACATGATTAAACTCTGTACCTCCGGGAAAGAAAACGGGCAAAATTACTCCTCTGCCCCATTTTATGCAACACAAAAGAAGCAAAGCGCAGGTTTGAAGTGGGTATATACATAGATCTTTCGCAGACCTTGAAAAGTAAAGACTTTTTAAAAAAACGCCCCACATCCAGGGACCTCCTCTGGAGCACATTTCAACTCTAAACACAAAAGCAATGTCCTGTGTGATTCTGCAACACTTCTTTCAGATAACACCTGTTTTTATACCTGAATCCCTCCTTTTCCATAGAACCACATCTCGCACTGCTTCCTGCTCCTTTATCTTTATGTAAGAAAGTCTTCTGTGTGACTCTAAACATGCCCCTTAGGTGGAGGTTTGATGCTTTGTCATTCAGAACTGGGATTTTGTAAGGGTTTAAAACATAATCAGATGTTTAAGCAGAGTGAGTAAGCACTAATGCTTGTATTACAGCTATGATTTTCAGTAGCATCATCTCACTTATTGTTTAAAAGCTATTTGAATAATGATTTTATTAACAAAACAACACTTTGGTGACTAATGTGTACTGTTCAATCCAAAATCATATATATATATATATTCCTGCGCATTTTGTCAGTAAAGCCGGTTCTTTGATTAGCGGTAAATCTCAATCAGCTGTTTTTAAAATGTGCTGCAGTTGATACACAGAGCCGTAGATCAAAGAACCGGCTTTACTGATGAAATGCGCATGAATTAATCGTCGATTAAATCGGCTAGCTCTAACAGCAACCCGTCAAAATTAAAGTCCGGTTTAATTTTCAGTAGTATGTACATATAGCCCGATTTCTGAGAAAAAATAAATAAAATCATAAAAATGTTCATATTTGGTTACCAAAAAAATACGGTTTGAAAAAATAAAACATTTCATAAGGCCCTTAACATTTATTTTTTGTGAAAATGTATATGTTTGTACATGATTTAATTAATAAAACATGCTTTTTGATAAATACAACTGAATTAAACTAATAATGGAGAAAATTTTTAACTGGAATAAAAAAAAAAAAAAAAGGATTTGGGAAAAAATTAAACTGATTTCATAGGGCCCTGCTTACCTAACCCCAATATATTCATTAATATTTTTAGCTAGCATAAATAAAAAGAGAGGCAAAAGGTTAAAACATTATTTTTTTTATTAATTTAAATAAACACTAATTACAATAAAATAACAATAATTGTATTTACATTTTTTCTTTGAATTAATATTTTAAAATACGTTGCTACATGTATTGCATTAGTCTAACTGAGACTTTTCATAGTGCTTTGTTTTGTTCATTTCTATTGTCTTCATTTGTAAGTTGCTTTGAATAAAAGCGTCTGCTAAATGACTAAAATGTACATTTTAAAATGCAACATGTATGTCCATTGCTTATCTTTCATTTTTGAAAATAAACAAAAATACCTTAGGAAAAGAGTGGGGGCTTGTTTTGTCATTTTGGATCCCCTTTTCCCTCCTTCTGCTGATGACTGAGACTCAATAGCATACTAGTTAGCCAGAACAGAATGACGATAAGTCCCGCAACCACGAGTTTCCCCGGGGGAACGTGATATAGTCCAAACCAGCTCTTGAATCTCAGAACGGGTCTGTTACCCCATTGTTAAAGACACAGCTTAAAATCACAGTACTTCCAATCCTCCGAGGCACACATTATGTTCACAAAGCCCATCACTGCCTGAGAACACCAGTCTATTAATAATTTTACACTCACAATTTGCCATTATGAAATGCAGAAAGACGTGGTGCTGCAAGGTAAAATTAGGAACGAATCAGGCTCTGTTTGCATGAATAGAGCAGCACACAGAATGTCCTTTAAATTAAATTAAATAAAAGGTATTTTGCACTTTAACACACCCAGCAAGCACAAATACGGCACTGAAATGCCCCTCAAAGAGTGCAGAAACTGAATGGCATTTATTTTAGGTTTTGCATTTGTTTAAAAACATACGCTAAACAACTTTAAGCAGATTTCAAATTACAAAAACATATGTCAAATGTGCTTGTTTGAACATCTGAAACTAAAACTAATACAAGCAAAAAACTAGTCGACAAATAAAAAGAAATGCTACATATAAAGTCATTAATTGTTCACTATGTAAATTAAATATATGTTTCTTATTATTAAAAGTTACAAAATTAAAAGGTTAACCAAGAGCAGTGGGAGATTTTCTCTCTATTGTTTGATTGACTGACAGCAGGAATATTAGACTGCTGTCACTTTAAGAGCTACCCGGATCCAATATACTGTTACACGTGTTTTCTGTCGGAGCGGTTTGCTTTTACTTGCAAAGATGGGCATTTTACTGAAAAATATACGACCACAGAATGGCCAAGTATTTTAGCTGTGCTTGCAAACGATACAATACATTTCTTAAGTGCAGGTGGATATGGTTACTGGAATATAAAACACTTGAGAAATATTAATTGGCTGAGATTATGTTAAGTCCTCCCAGTATGTCCCCTCAGAAGTGAAACCAGTGTGATTAGATCTTTCTTTCATCGAACCCAGCGGGGGACTGTCAAATCTACTTATTGCATGCTTTCTCTGCCTAAAATAAGCAGAGCCAAATGGTTTATGATATCAGAGTCGACAGAGAGGGCAGTGATCTCACAAAAGAGGAAAAAAATATATATATCATGCAACTAATTTACACTAAGAAACAGAAGAAAAGATTTGTGGGGAAAACAAGTGTTTTGTTCACCTGTGAAACCACATGGCAGCTGCCACAGCGCTTTGTACCCTGTACAGCAAAAACCTGAACTCTGGCTTGAGTCCAGTTTTTAAGGAGCCCCCTCAGGTACACAGTGAGATTAGCTGAGACATGACACAAGGAAAAAAAACCTACATATTGTTTTGAAACGAAAGGAGGTTGCTATAGGGACGGCTGCTAATTAACCACACGGCGCTGGAAGACCTGGAGAGGACTGGGGACCGGGATCTTGACTTAAATGGGTCTGTGATGGGTACATGCAGATAAATTAAATCGCAAACAGTTGCTATGGATGAACAAAGGTGACGGCAGGCGCGAGGCTAAGGAATGCTACGCGGACGGCAGCGTAGGAGGTGACAGGTTTGCCTCAACGACCCAAGAAACCTCCCACGAGCAATTTGTTTAGAAGGAAATGCCTGAAGGAAAAAACCACTGTGGTTATGGGAACAAACAGGTGTCTGTTAGGAAAGAAATGTCCTTTTTGGCATTTAACTTAAGGTTCAATTTGTTAGCATCAGTTAAAGCACAAACAATGAGCAACTAATATTATTATATATATATATATATATATATATATTTATATATTTTTTTTTATTATTATTATATTTATTTGTACAAACTGCTAGAAATTGGAGAAAGTGGTCACAGAGTTCTCCAGAGGTTCACTTGCTTGAATCTGAGGCACACGTGTTTAAGTGCCTGACCTTTGTCTTTATGGTTAATGTGGAATCAGTCCTTTTTACCATACAGTCCTTAAGAACTAAATGGCATAAACTGTCAATTGGTCAGCTAATGTTGCCATAAGAAACAATACCAGCGAGAAGAGATCCCAGTTGCTTTAAAGGTGTCATAGAATGCATTGAGAGAATATTTTAAATTGTTCTCTGATATGTACATTATAATACTATAATACTATAATACTATAATACTAATACTACATTATAGGTATGTAGCTTAGGTAAGGGGAAAAAATGCCCAGAAACGGTTTTACAGGTCCATTTACAACCCTAGTATTTGACCCTAGAATGAAACAGTCTGTTTTTGCCTTATTTGGAAGGTTCATGAATAGTAATGAGGAGGTCTGCTCT
>JAUMHQ010000094.1:7127026-7138493 GCA_032361165.1 Enteromius paludinosus | reverse complement strand
TATATATAATTTTAACTGTAACTTTTATTGGTGATTTTTTTTTTTAATTCATCTTTATTTTTTTCTCTAAAAACTGGGGCCTAGAGAAATGGAATAGGTGTACAGAAACAGTCCAGTTGTTACTTATCTTTAATATATATATATATAATTGTTTTTGTTTTTGTACATATACATATATGTGCAAAAAAATAAAGATACATTTTTTTTTTAAATTACCAAAAAAAGTTACAGTTGAGAGGGGGAAAAAAACCCCCACCATATATATTATATATATACATATTATTTTTTATTATATATATATGTAAAAATATATATATGTATACACACACACACAAATATATACATACACACACACACACACACACACACAATTCATAATCATAATATATATTATCTTAAATTATATACTATAGATTTTTATTTTGTGATATTTGAGATTTTGTGCTATCTGGCCCTGGACTACAGAGAATAAATAAAAGGATAAAAATTAAATTGAGAGGAAAAGATAACAATTAAACAATTTAACTTAAAAGACTATAATTTGTGCTTATATTTTAGTTTCTGTTATTTTCAGTGTTATGTGTCGCCAAACGTAACCTTTGTTTATGTTGTTGTCGTTGAAACGGTCTATAATATGTTTGTGATATTACACATAATCCAATGTGCCTTCAAATATAACTGCCTTCATATTTTCAGAGGATCCTCACATTTGGGGTCCTTGCCACTGAAAAGTTGAAAAACTCCCGATGTATACACATGTAACAAAGGTGCAACATAAAATATTTGTTAATTATGTCAATGAATGTTCATCTCAGCAACTTGAAGAGATGATAGTGAACAAAAATGATAAAACTCCAGAACAAAGCATAGCTGTAACCACTACACGGTCCATTCAATTAATCGAAACAAATGGCTGCATTAACCCTCGTAAGTCTATTCCACTTTCATAACATGAGCTACATAGGACATAACGGAGAAGGCTTATTAAGTTATTAAACGAAGACATAATGAACGAAGGGTTTTCATATATCCAGTGTCTGTAAGTGATCGCAAAGAGCCTTCCTCCAGTGCATTTCTAGCGGTGACACGAGATGCACGGACAATGCTATTAGTCTCTATATTACTCTGTCATCAGCCAGGAAATTCAATTAAGAATGACCTAAAAATCCCTTCTTTCAGTCTTTCTCTGAGAGAGGGAGGCTTTTGCATTTCAATGGCATGTGTTGTATAGCGGCCAGCACATCTTGTACTGTGATTGTCAGTGTAGTATTTGCTTAGATGAAACCATGTCCTTTTATTTCTGCGGAGGAACCACGCCAAAGAATCCTTCCTTAAAGAAAAAAAACATTATCTGAGGAAGACGTCTTGAAGATGCAAGCAATGTGAAGGGTTCTTAAGAAAAGGGCCGTGGATCCTATTCAGAAAGATATGCAAAGAAGCGTCTTTAATCAGAAAAATTTCAACCTTGTAATACATTTTCAGTGCCTTCATCTCTATAACCTGGCATGTGCTTCAAATTAATTATTCGTCATGCTGACAACTAAAACGGGGTTTTTTACAAAACATGCAAGTCTTTGAGAAACTATCCTTGAGATTATATTTTACCAATATAAAGATGTACTATCCATGGCTTCATTCAACTGAACAGAAACTGCACAGCTTGGCTTGCTCGCTCCCCGGGTTATGACTTTACTCAATGTAATTTTGGAGGTCATACAAACCCGCTAATATCCAAGTGAAAATATGTCTGTGAATTGCACCGCATGGACTCCTAAGGGGCAGCGGGCATGTAAGCGCTGTTGTTATTGCTTTCCCCATGGCTATGTAATCCTCTCAACCAAGTGCTAATGACCCAAAAGTGACGGCTGGACGTCTGGAAAGTTATTGTCGAGTGGGCAGAGAAAGCTGGCTTGACCAAACAGTAATGCTTGAAAGGATTTGCACTCATTTTTATTCTAATGTAGCGACATTGAATCAGATGCAGCAAGTGTAAAAAACAATAAAAACAAAAACTGATTTACGCGAGAAAGACTTGTTCCAAAATCAATATTGTTTGTTGATTTTTGGAACAATGTTCCTGTCTTAACTTGCCCTTAAAAATCAATGACTAGTATTACATGTCTGGCTGATGTAGATAAGCGGATTATTATTTTAATTTTAAGGCTGATATTAAAATATTATGCTATTTTTGTCCATGCATAAATAATAAAATAAAATAACTTTAAATGTTGCATGTAAATTCAGGCATCAAAAAAATTATTATATGTTATGAAAAATCTAACATTTTGAGATTTTTAAAAAAATTTAATTTAAACAATTTAAATTTAAAAAGAGGAAATTTGTATGAAATATTATGTAACTAACATCTACTGACATTGCTAAGTAACAAAAAATAAAATAAATAAATTACAGATAGATCATTTAAATCAATAATTTAAATTATGCAATAAATGTATGCATAATAATCATGTGTTTTGAGATTATCTAAAAGTTAATAGTGTTATGAAATGAGTAGTATTGTAAAAAATTAACTTTAATGGCAACGGTAATTTTAAAATAAAAATAAAGAAAAGGAGCTAAAACAATGAATACAATGTATAGCGGTGAATAAAATTATTTGTTTTTTAAATTAGAATTTAAAAATTTAAATATCGGCAGATAACCGATAAATGGACAATATTAAAACTGTATATTACTGGGTCTAAATAAATGTAAAATAAAATACAAAAATTGTATAAATGTAATGTACAGCAAAAAAATATATATTTCGTGTTTAGTTAAATATTTTATTTAAAAATATTAATTTTTTTTAAATAACTAAGTGAGATAAGATGACGATAAAGGCCATTTAAATATAAGAATAAAGCAAATGATCATGCGTAATTAAATAAAAAATATCAATATTAAAAAAATTATTTGAAAAAAGTAAAACAAACGTATGCCGATAACCACTGTGGTACAATATATTGTGCATCCCTAATTAAAACAAAGTTACATCACCTAATTAACATTCATGAGAAAGACAGCCAAAGATATTATCAGTCACCTCCACATTCCTAAAATCTAATTGGTTGCTATAGGAACACTGATTTAGGACCATGTCCTACTTAAATGACCAGATTCAGTTGTTACAGTGCCAGAGGCCATGTACAAAATCCACTTCCTTGAAGACAGTCCAGGAGCAGACATGTTCTGTGATCACTCCACAGGCTCCATTCTTCTAAAGCAGGCTATTTTTCGCTGAGTCAGACCCCGCTATTATCCGATGTCTTCCTGGGGTGCCACTCTCCCCACGCCGTCCCACAAAGTCTCCTCCAGGAAATGGAAGAGACGACGTGTCCAAATAAGTGTGAGCTCCCGAGAAGCATGACCAGTGTTTGCTCATAACCTTTCCTGACCGTCCAGCAGGGGACAAATACATTTACTCCAAAGGGTGCCGTGAACCGCACTCGCTTCCTGATTTACCACAGACACGGTATCGCACAGAGAACACAGACGGTTCTTATAAACGCAGAAGAAAGTCTCTTCAAAACTCTCAGTACATCTGATCAAATTGTATCAAAACAGAATTGCTCGCCCTTTCTTGGCATCTCCCGAAATCCATCTAGGACACAGCGGTGGCTTTTTTTAATCTACTGTCCCAACAGGAAAAAGAAAGCTTTAGTGCTTTGTTTTTGATTAGTTCTGTTCAGGAGCAGGTCTCTATTCGCTACAAAGGATGTATTTTACGACCGAGGTAACTGAAATGTTTTTGAAACAGCTGCATAAATGGTAAACTGGATGAAATGAAGGAAAGGCGAACTGTAAGACCACCTCTGATTACTCCTGTACGGGAGGTGTTTTACTGGAACTCTGCGTTTGTGTCAGGAACTGACTCATTTAGTGACTGATTTCACTCGGACTCTCCCTAAGCTGTTGTTCTGGCGTTTCCACTGAGCTGAGAAAACATTAAAGGAAAAACTGATTTTATGACAATAAAATAACCTGCATAAAGAAAATCTCTTCTGTTCTCAAAGTCACGATCTATACACACATCAAGTGTATTCCCAGAACATTTCCACAGTTTTTTAATTTGTTTGTCTATTTTACTGCCCTTTACATGACACAGACCTAACAAAACTTTCACTTGAAAATGTACTAAATGCACTTATTTCATACCACGTGTCATGCAAATACATGCATACACCGATATTTATGTAGTTGATTAAACTATACTGCAATTGTACTTTTAGTAGGCCTGTACTAAACAGCTGTAAGTATGCTAAACTGGAACAACTACTTCATGCACTTTAATTGTGCTGAAGTCCAACTAAAGATATACTGAACTATATTTGATTGAGCTGAAGTGGAACTATTGCAAGTAGGCTATACTTCAGGTACACTTGAAATATCAATATTATTATATAAGGACCACACAATCCTCCAATTAAAACACATTTTAGGCTTAACATTTAGACATATGTGCACAAGTAGTGCTCCAAATGAAGTCTAGTTATAATTTTCACATCAGTCTTGCGTGTCAGGAAAACACATGAATAGATTTGAACTGTACTTAGTATGAAATAAATGTATTTTTAATAATAATTTTTTTTTTTTTACTAGGGTATATCTACCACTTTATCCATAATTTTTCATAAAGCATGATGACATTTTTCATATTACATTTTTTTTTCTTTTCACTTTCACTCAAGATCCATCCGTTTCTCTTTGTTTACACTTTATTTTTATATTTCACTTTCATTCTACTAACTATAAGTAACTACGTAAATAGGTGTCAACTACATGTCAACTAATTATCATTCATGTCTACTAACTCTGAGAGCAGGCTGTTTAGGGTTAGTAAAGTTTCTGATAGTCAGTCTGACGTGAACCCTTCAAAATAAATTGTTAGAAGGCATTATATAATCTGTGTATTTCACTCAAGTCTCTCTCTGTCTTTCTGAATCATCTCAACAACTTTTCCATCAGCTAAATCCAAGCTAGCTAAAAGGGCGTCAGCGATCATCCCGGGGCAGACGTGCTGACGTCAGTGGCAGAGTTCCAGTAAGGGTCTCTCTCTGGCTGTCTTTAGTCTTGTGGAGCGGTGGGCTGTGTGGAGAGAGCGGTCTTTTTGTGACAAAACAGAGTTTACCTCAGGGCACGGCGTGGGCCTCCCGCTGCCCCGGGCCACAGAGGACACCCTATTGTTCCTGTGTTCCCTGAACAAAGCCGGCCACCCGTGCCCCTGCTACACACAGTCCCACTGAGCCATTGTTCCGCTGACAAACTCTCAACCCAAATTTCATTACATATGAATTTTCCTTTGTTGCCCCTTCAGGCCCCCCTCTCGCGTTTTGCTCCGACAAATCTTTTCGGGTTTCGTATTCCACCCCCTCCCCAAACCAGTTATCATACAAGACTTGTGATTATGCATGCCAAAAGAAGGGGATGAGATGGCAAAGAACACATGTAACTCGCAAGACAAATGTAATCTGGTCAAATTTAGCGCCAGTCTTTTTTCCAGTCCACAATTTTCTTCCTCTGATAAGCCAGACTTAATATTTCCTCATGCAATACAGATCGTAAGCACCTGTTGCTTAAATCCTTGGCAACTTCGTTTCAGACTTCTGTACGTTTTATTAAAAATACAGCAGTGCTCAAAAAAACTAGGGATTATTTGTGACCCTTCATTAAAATAAATAAATAAATATTTTTCACTAAGATGATAACAAATATCTGAAAGTATATTGAAACGCTTTTTTTTTTATTAAATTAACATCTTAACATTTGCCCTTACAATAATTCTAAGTAACTGCACTTGATCTAATCAAGTCTATAAAAATTGTACTTTAATGCACATTTGCTTTCTGTATAATTTTAGAAGTGCCCAACTATTGTACTTTGGGTATGTGTAAACAGTCTCTCCCTCCCCAAACTTAGTCAATCATCCTCTTTGCATAAAAAGACATGTAAAAGAAAGGACAAAATGCAACATAATGGTGTTGATAAGCTAAATTACCAGATAACATCGAGGCACACACAAGCCATATGGTGCCTCCACCACTATCGCCTGTTGCTGGCATAACAATGGAGTTGGCTAGACGGTGAGTGGCAGCAACAGTCAAACAAATGGCCGTTCCTCTGAATTAGCCCAGCGCCAGAATGAATACACACAGTTTAGCATCTTTCAGCCTACAGGTGCGCTTAAGTGGCAAACCAGATGTCAGCATGGGAGCGGGACTGTTTGTGGAGTAATTCAGCCGCTCCACGAGCCCCTGCTTCAATAACAGCAAGAACAATGAAGGGCCCCTTCCCCCATTTTCCCACAATCCCATGCTCCCAGAGGAAGCTCCGTCTACTGAATCTGGCACATTATTTTTTTCCTCTTCTGACAAAGTTTCAAAAAGAGAAAACGGCTCAATTAACCAACGGCGTCGATTGGTTCTCTCCTTTTGAAAGATCACATAACAATGTTATACATAAACTTCATGATTTAGTAACAGAATAAGCATTTATGCTTCTAAATCTGTCAGTTTCGGTTTCCAACTGAACACTATTTAGGCCATGTAAGATACTTAACAGGTTTTGATTCAATTACATGAATGGAAACCGTCACAGATACTGGTTTTTAATAGTGAGATGCATTGTTTTGGACTGCGAGAACTGGTGGTTCAGTTATGAAAAGGGTCTCTACTCTGTTTACATAAGTTAAATAGACTTGCAAGTCAAAACAGCAACACAATAGTGAAGGGGGTCGATCTCATCTGAGACAACAAACCACTGTCAGACTGCAGCGGGAGAGGGGGAACAACAAACAAAAAAAATAAACTTGTCTTCCTCCAAAGTACACTAAAGTAGAAGACTTTTAGATTAAAGTGTACGCTCATTTATTAAGCTTTCGACACAGTAAAATTAAGTCAAAGTCAACTTATTTAAAATGTTCTCTCGTTGATGCTAGATAGTCTGCATACTTTAAAATTTAACAACTATTGTAAAACAGCAATAAATGCATGCATCAGATTCTCTTTTAGCAGTTAAACATGACTAATGTGTCCTAAAATATGACAAACGATGCCCCGAAATGCTGTCTAGGTAGGTTTTGAAACCGTCTCAGAACAGCCACTAATTTTAGTCTGAGGGCTTTCAAACGTCCAGATTAATTATTAACAGGGGCTGGACCATGGACTTTCTCCCTAATCCTTTATTTATGTACACAAAACTGGCGTTTTTCAGGAAAGCAAACGGGAGCGGGGTGTTGTTAGACCGACTAAATGAGCGACTAAACATGCACAAGTCACTGAGGTCACGCTAATAACCAGAAATCAATGACACTGATTCAGTCACGCCAGAAACATGAATCACAACACGAGGTTTGCTATTAAAGTAAATATGAACTTACTGTAAGGACGAGACCGCGGTGAACTAGCAGGCACTGGTCGAAGGAAAAGTGTTTTCTGAACCTCCACAAGTGATGAAAATCTGTGCGGATGTTTGCACAATCTACCAAAAAGGAAAACATGAATCATTGTATTTAACTGCCCCTCTTGGCACAGTGAACACATTTTAGATTAATCTTACGCTTTTCATTGTGAAAGGCTGCTTATTTCTGCCGTGTCACTTAAAAAACAAACAAACTGAGAATAAAACCACATCCACCGTTCTCTTTAAATGTACGTATTACTCTATAATACTCGCAAGTAAACACGTAAAGGTGTTAGCAAAACTAGCAGAAAAAACAAAACGCATCATTTTTACCCTCCAAAGCAATTTTACGGAGAACCTAAATAGAGTGTGTAACTTCGCATCGCTTCTGACAACTTAGTACAATAAAGCGCAAACGTACCTCGGTCTTTGAAATGTGTCTGATGCTGAGCAATCGGGTCGAGCGCACGCTCCGGTTTATTTCCAGCTGATCACTTTTTTTTTTTTTCTTCTTCACGTCGGAGCGCTAGAGCGCGACAATTCCGCGTATCTAACAACGATGTGAAGTATGCGCGGAATGAGGGCAAGAATGAAATGAACGCGAAGAACCGAGTTTGCGACGGGGGCGGGGACTGCGTGACGTCACTCGCAGAACTCCTAGGAGGAGGGAGGGGCCGCCGCTGAGCGTGTGACTGGAGCGGTTTGATTCATCAGTGACTCGACTCTTTTGAATCAGTTTACTGCAGCGAGTCATACAGTGGCCTTTTTGAAGTCACATCGTGGCGTCAATGAATCGTTTATTCAATCAATTCGTAATCCAAGAAATAAGGGCATTTCCTTATCTTGGGTTTTCCATATGTATGTGTATATATATATACACATACGTAAAAGTAATAAATAAATAAATAAAAGAGTAATACCAAAGTTTCGTTTTAGTCATAGGAGTCAGTATATTACATATTAGCAATTTTTTCGAGCCGTGTCACTTTCATTCTCGAAACGGTAGGTTATCTATGAACACTCAAATGACATTTTCTTGCAGTCAGCACTGCTGCATGTGTGTCAATGCATGGAAACGAAGATTTTAAGATAAATTAGAAGCATCGGGGAGGAGAAGGTCACGTATTTAGGCTATTCGTCAGAATCAGAATGAATCTTTCTTTCTTTGTAATAAAGCTCTTTCTGATTATGAATGTCATGATGTGAGGAAGCAGACTTGCGTTACTTGAAAGCTTTCGTCAAGGCCAATTAACTGCTACATTCCCGCCTAAAGAGGGACGATGACGTTTTACTCTCTCTCTCTCTCTCTCTCTCTCTCTCACACACACACACACACACACACACAGAGAGACACCCCCCTCCTCCACAATAATGTCCGAAAGAAAGTCACTCAGGCTTCTTGTTACATTTATATTAATTTGAATAAGGTTTACTCAGATGAATTTAGCCTACATTATGTCAAGATACACACAAAATGTCCACTAGAAAAGCTTTCACTCAGCGGTTGTTAATGCTGATAACAGAAAACTCAATCATTACATGTACCATTGCCATCTTGTGGTAAAAAAAAAAAAAAAAAGACAAAAGCTGTAGTCAAGGAAAAATGCTTGGAGTGTTTCTAAACAGAAAGTCCATAATAATCCATAAGAAACCCGTCTTTCAGAGATTTCGTGGGGGCGGGGGACAGTTTCTATCCCCCACAAAATATATAAATGTTTAATTTAGTTGATCCATGGATACCACCAAGTAAACTGCTATTACCATAGTTTTAGTATCTGTAGTAAAATTATTCTTAAATAATAATAATAATAAACGAATGAATGCTCTCATCAAAAACAGCACTTGTTAATAGAGTAACAACTGAATCATGACAAACACACCCAGTGAACATTTCACAGTAACAGCGAACAAAAAGGATAAACGTGAAAATCCTTGGAAATCAATATGTGCTTTTACAGAAGCAGAGAGCAGGAGCGAGATAAAGGGGTGTAATTAAATGGTCATATAATTGGATCTGGAGAAGCAGCAATGAAGCAGCTTGTTAACTTGTTACTGTTACCCCGTGAGAGCAAGTCAGCGTGCCTGAGCCTGCCATTAGCAGAATGTTGTTCTCACATTCTATAGGGACGCAATCAAAAAACGGCACGAAAAGGAAACATTGAGGAACACCTTGAGCGTTTCTCTTCCTGAGAATGATATTCACAGAGAAAGGAGCACATGGGTCTCACAGAACATGAATTGTTCTTAGTTCCCGCGTTCATGACTTGATTAAAACGTCTGTATGAACCAACTTAAGTCAAAATGAGCACAAATGCTATTTGGCAGATTGGAGGCCATGCCTTTCGCGTGAATGTTTTATAAACGGAGCCCTCAGAGTCATGTTTGATGTTCAGGATGAATGCTTTTCTACCTTTGATGTTCAGTTGAATTTTAAGGCACTGTAACTTTGAAAATCCACACACTAAAAGGTCCGACCCATCAAGTGACACTGACAAAGATGGATGGGGGCTCCAAAATCCAAATTCAGTAGGAACACCAAACCTATTATTCACTTTTGAGGTCTCTATTCCTCCTTCGTCACCTTTGTTCTTCTTAACCTTTTAAAATACAAGCACTCTCAAAACATTAGTAAGAGTGATGATTAGTGAAAAAAAAAAGTGAGAAAGATGAAGAGAGAGGCGAGAGAATAAAAAAAAAAAAAATGTTAAAAAGATTTAACAGAGAAAGAACAAATGTCACAAAAGAGACAAAAATAATTGCAATCTAATGATGGCAACGCTGCAATTCAAGACATTACGCACAGGTCAGTCAATTACCCAGGTATCCTTTCTGCAATTTCCCCCTCAGATTACACAAATCACCTGCTCTTGTGAAAACAGGAAGTCATAATATGTGAAAATTGCATAATATGTTATATAATGTACTGTTTGTAATGTTCTCTTCCAATATTTTAAACAAACAGAGCTACTGTACATTACTGTATGTAACAACATTATTTTTGTGCTCAGCGATAACCTAAAAATCACATGGTTTGACGAGGATAAGTGTGATATTAAAGGGTCAGTTCACCCCAAAATGAAAATGATGTCATTAATTACTCACCTTCATGTCATTCCAAACCCATAAGATCTTCGTTCATCTTCGGGAAAGCACATTAAGAGATTTTGATGATATCAGAGAGCCATCAGACCCTCCATAGACAGCAGTAACTGAAATGATCCCAGGGGGCTGTTCCATAAAACAAGATTAGAGTACAAGCCAGGCTTATTTTGGTAAATCAGGCTTATTGTCAGTAGATTTGATTCAAAATAAGTCAGACTAACTGAAATAAGCCTGGCTTATTTTGTAAACTTGTTTTATGGAACAGGCCACTGGTAAAACAATCCATGTCACAGTGGATCAACTTCAGTTTTGCGACGATAGGAGAATACTTTTTTTTTTTTTTTTTTTTTTCGAAGAAATCAAAAATAACAGTTTACTAAATTCTTCTCCCCTGACTTATGTCCTCCACCATTTTAGAGAGTATCACACAGGCGTAAACCAAAAAGGCATGTAACAGGCGGCTATCTTTGAAACGCCTCTGGGTCATCCAAGCGCAGTTCCTATCTCTTTGAATGCAGAAAAACAGCACATTTTCACTAAGCTCACAAATAAATGTCATATTTGAAATCACTAATGAAATCTGACAGCAACTGTGAAATAAATGTTGTTTCTTTTGCTCAAATAGCGTTATAAAAATCGGCAGTCCTAGGCGCACGTCTCAGGACGCAAAATGTTTCTATAGCAACCAGAACTTCTTAATTTTCTCGTGATCTCGACATAACAAAAGTTGTTTTCTTGTGATCACGTCTTAATTTTCTCGTGATCTCGACATAACAAAAGTTGTTTTCTCGTGATCACAACATAAAAGTTGTTTTCTTGTGATCACGTCTTAATTTTCTCGTGATCTCGACATAACAAAAGTTGTTTTCTCGTGATCTCGACATAAAAGTTGTTTTCTCGTGATCTCGACATAAAAGTTGTTTTCTCGTGATCTCGACATAACAAAAGTTGTTTTCTCGTGATC
>JAUMHQ010000094.1:7103866-7119275 GCA_032361165.1 Enteromius paludinosus | reverse complement strand
ATGGTTAATGTTTGTATCTTTAAAATCGGTCCATCAGAAAAGCAGTTCTAGGCTATGAAATATAGTTTGCACTGTTTGATTAAATAAAAGTCCTCTTATATAAAAAAAAAAGTGTTTTTGTGTTTTGCTTTGGTACCGAAATTGGTACCGAGAACCGTGGATTTTCACTGGTATTGTTACCGAATACTGAAATGTTGGTACCGTGACAACACTAGTTCTGTGGGGTAAAAAAGTTGGTCTTACCAGCTAAGGATCAGCACATGAACAGCTAAGGACCAGCTTAAACCAGCATCCCGACTTCAAAACATAGCTAACCACCATATGCAGCTTTCTCAACAGGTATTGGTAGGTCAAAAACAACTATTTAACTTTTCTGTGTGATTTATGAGAGAATTTGCCTTAGAGAACATTATAGTGTAAATCAGAGGTACGTACCTGGACCACAACCACCTGAATAGACACATGGTCAGGCAGGCGAATGGGGGCTCTGAAGTGCTGTGAGAGCTCCACCAGCAAGTGAAGGATGGCCACAATGCTCTTAGCATGAACCGCTATTAATTGGTTTTATATATTTAAAAAAAAGGGAGAAAGAGAGAGAGAGAAAATACATTGAATTACATGAATTAAAACCAGTATTGGCACGAAACAAGCTGAGATGTAGCTTCAGCTCTGTGAATTGTAACTTAAGGACACAGGATTAATGCTCGCCTCCATTAAATACAAAAATCAATAGCGCATAAATCTAGCTGCCTCATAAAACACAATAAAAAGACCTGCAATCTCTTTAGTGTCTCTTCCACAGAAGTGGAGCAATTGAAATCAACTAAAAAAACAGTGTTACATCACCTTAAGTGTTTTCCAAGTCTTTGAAGCTCTAAGCTATGAGGAACATCCATCAATAGGGTTTAAAACAGACGTTACTTTGCCATTTTGTGCACCACAGCATGTCTAAGCAGACACTTTAAGACTCGCTGTCCAATACAGGTCCGTGTTTAACAGTGCATAAGGCTTGTCTTATTTAGGAGTTTTTGAATGACTCATTCTGAAGCTCTAGGGACCTACAGTCAACGTTCCACTTGATGCTCCTGGTGGAGACCTTAAGAGCGTCGTTGATCCTCTCCAGAACCGTCTGCAGCTTTTGTTTCTGGGCAATCTCAGATTGAGTCACCTCTGCAACATTTAGCTTCTCACCTTCAAGCTTTTCTACGGGATGGAAACACAAGGCCAAATTAAAATAGGGAAGATCTGAGAAGATCTTGAGGAGTTCAGGTAGAGCTCTCTTGGATATTTAGATATTAAATATAACCAATACAAAGTAAAGCATATTGTGAAATAAACAGAGATGCTTTACCAAAGAGCTTCTGGAGAACCTGTCCATCATAGAGATCTTCAGCTAGGTCCTTCACGATGATTCTTTCCCCAACCAGAACATCGTTGATCCAGTCTATGAGCACCTAATATGGGCATGATATTGGAATGATATGAGGGTGAATAAATAGAATGACATCATTTACATTTTTGGATTTAAACACAAACCTTCATGAGTTCCTGGAGTTTTCTGTCATTTTTTGAGTTGGGGTCCACCATGGTGCGGACTTCATTTTCCTCTGCGAGGACAAGAAAGAGACAGGAAGGAGGAAGGAGTAAGGGCATATTACTATCCTGAGAGAGCATCAATTGAATAATGAGGCTACGGGTTCACCTACCTAGCATGATGTCCTCAGGATGAAGCTCAAAAGGTGTGGGACTCAGGGGGAGATTAATGGCGTTCATCCCCTCCTCCTGCAGCTCAGATACTATTGGATACAGGACACATTGGGTGAGAGATGACAAATTATTTCTGAATAAAAAAAAAGAAACAAAAAAGACTGGGTTTTTTTTGCCATCATATTATTGCGGTTACAAAAGTGGTTCATTTGCCTTGTTAGATTATAACGAGAGCTGTATATGAAAAGCATTTACAAGCCATTTTACTTCTGTAACCTGATATAAGGTAGTTGTTTTAGGTATGGGGTAGAATTAGGGGATGTAAAATATGGCCATGCTCGTGCCAAATAAGGCATTATTATGTGACCCTGAACCACAAAACCAGTCTTAAGTCGCTGGGGTTTATTTGTAGCGATAGCCAAAAATACATTGCATGGGTCAAAATTATTGATTTTGTTTTTATGCCAAAAATCATTAGGCAATTAATTAAAGATCATGTTCCATTAAGATTTTTTGTAAAATTCCTACTGTAAACATATCAAAACGTCATTTTTGATAAGTAAAATGCATTGATAAGATATTAATTTGGACAACTTTGAAGGTGATTTGCTCAGTATTTAGATTTTTTTGCACCCTCCGATTCCAGATTTTCAAACGGATGTATCCCGGCCAGATATTGTCCTATCCTAGCAAACCATGTATCAATAGAAAGCTCATTTATTGAGCTTTCATATGATGTATACATCTCAGTTTTGTAAAATTTTACCTTATGACTGGTTTTGTGGTCCAGGGTCACATATATGGTTTATATATACCAGTTAACAGCCAATATGCTAGTATTATGCACACTAAAATAACTAGTTAATAGCTAGAATAGGTAATTAAAATAAAGTGCTGGTTTCTATTTAGAATAAATGTGGAATTATGAACAAAACGTGTCAAAGTTTCTACTAACTATCAAAATATATTAAATATACATATATTAAAATGGAAAACAATTACTAAAAATGATCAAGTTTTCACTGTATTATCATTTTCCTGCATGTTTAATTAAAGAAATGGAGTCTTGGTGAGAATAAGAAACTTTAGTATACTACCAACTCTCATTATTAACTGGTTGCTTATTAGCATCCCTATTAATAACATATTTGGCTGTTTATTAGTACTTATAAATCACATATTCTGCATGACTATGATCTACATCCCTAATCCAACCAAATACCTAAACTTAACTACCTTACTAACTATAAATAAGCAGCAAATTAGGAGATTGAAATGAGGTGAAAGTCAGAGTTAATGGTTTATTGATAGCAAGAATTGGACTTTAAAACAAAGCGAAAGTTATTTTTAAAAAAACTATAACAAAATCTTACTGACCACAAACTTTTAAACGATAGTGTAAATTTTTTATATAATATAATATAATATAATATAATAATCATAAAGTGGTCAATAATTAATAAAAAATGTAAATAAATAAAAAAATAATGTAGACATATTGAATATTAAATTAAATATAAATGAGGATGTCCAAATAGTAACACAACAGCACATTTTCAGAAGAAATTTTAAAAGTGCATATATTTATTAGCCTTTTTTTGTTTGTTTTTTTGAGAAATTGAAAGCGTCAACATTCTCAACATCCTCAGGAGAATAAACCCAGCTCCTCGCTCCCACAGCAGCCCAGCGTGCACCACTGTCTACAGCGCTGATTATGGGGATGCGAACATCCTGTGCTGGATTCCTGAGGCCTCCTATGGAGGACGATATCCTATTAATCAACACCCTCTCGACCTCACGCACAGCTGCTCTCCTGCTGCTTCTTCTCACTGACGTGGCGCATGCGATCCAACGGCACGACAAAGACCTCATGCATCTTGTACTTGGGGGAGCGTTAAGAGATAGCTTGGGTGACTGGATGGATGTCAAACAATTTAAACACCAGAGTTTCTTCAGAAATTGTCCGGTTACCTAAAACTCCACTAGAAAATCCTGCGTTTTTTTTTTTTTGTCTGTATATGGGAAAAGCTAGTTGTTGTCATCCTGCACCCTTTTAAGTCATATTTCCAACTGTGGAACGAAAGTAATCAACAGAAATGCACTGCCTCCAACGTACAAGCCACAAAATATTCCTCATCAAATCATACACCAATTACCCATCCAGATCACAGTTTTCATCCTGTGTGGGCGAACAGGAGACAGAGAAATAGACAGTCAGGAGTATCAATAAGGCTCAGCTGCTTATTCCTCTAATTCAGCTTAGCGAGTACTGATGGATGCCATGCAATCATTGCAGAAGTGCACTCTGGGAATCGTGCAAAGCCAGAAGAAACACTCCAATGTAATGGGCAGAGGGCTAATTTACTTACCCTGGATAAGACTGCAACAACAAGACTAATATATTTTTATTTGTCAAGTATGCGGCTCACTATAAATTGTCAGGATTATTACATATTGTAGCCTAGAGCCGCAGCTGTTTTTGTTTTAAGGCTAAGACGGCTCTCATTCCTGTACAATCTTAAATCTCATCCAGAACGAATACCGTACATGGTTAAAAGACCACTGCCAAAGCTGGAGACAGCGCTTGAGAACACTTTATAATGCGTCAATGTGTGATTTCAGGTCTGTGTTTCTCAAGAGGTTTTTTGCCAGAATGATTTGATGACTCAGATATTTTTAGGTGTGGTTGAATACTTTTGAAAGATTTGTATAATCATGTCTCCGGGGTGCATACTTTAAAGTGCTACTTGCCAAAATGAAGCACACGCAAACAAAAATCTCTTAAAAACCAAAAGGTAAAATCTTAAGTGAACAGCTATTCATGGTTGTGACGTTTTTGACGTCAGTGCGTCAATGAGTACGGTAAAGTCGAGCTCAACAGCTTGAGGGTTATTATGATGTAAACGATGACACAATTTTTATTTAGTGTAAATTATCCCTTTAATGAGAAAAATCCCATATATTTTAGTGAACATTTATTTGCCTTTCTAGTTTTATTTTCGTCTCAAATAAGCACTAACATATGTTCGAAAGAGATGATTCTCGATTCAATGAGTCGAGTTGTCTGAGTTAGGGAACCGATTCGTTTTGATTCAAGAACGAATCGCTCAGAACGCTTGGGTAAAGGGATTCATTAAAAAGATCCGACTCAAAAGAACGATTCGTCCGCGAATCGAACATCGCTAGAAAACGGCACAAACTTTGCAATGTAAACATTGCATTTTCCGCTACTTTAAAACCCGATAAAGAAACGATAACGGGTTTTTTTTTAAGTATATAGGTGGAAATAGAGATGCTGGCCCTCTTAATTAACGTATTCCTGCGCCCATAGAGCTGGAGGAGGGAATTATTCAGACTTCTGAAAGTGTTTTAACTTGAGGACTTCAGATCAAAACTGTCATGACTGGTTCGTTTTATATTTAAGACGTGCATAATAAACTCTTTCGCTACCTTCTTTCGCCTTTTTTCTCCTGACCAGAGTCCCACCAAGTTTCCCCAGAAATGAGTCATCTTTCTTTCTGGAGGACGGAGACTTTGGAGTTGGCGACTTTGGAGAGGACGGAGATTTCTGCGGGGAAGACGCCATCGGTACAAACAAACGATCGAGGTCAGAAAAGTGTGAATAATATGCGATTTCCCCCGCTGAGGGAGTGAGTAAAATCCCAGGAACAGGAACGGAAACGGAATTCCAGCTATTTGCCCAGCCTTCTAAAACGAGCTTCCCTAATCCTTTGATCCCACCCTCTTTTCCAAAGGGACACTGTTGAGAAAGTTTTTGTAGTGAGCTGGCAATATCAGACAATAAAGCCAATTTTATTAGTACAGCCGTGAGATATGAAGTGCCGACTGTAAAACATTGCAAACAAACAAATTAAATTAAAATGACTTTGACCGATTTGCTTAAACGAGCTTTTTACTATATATACTTTTTTAGTGTTTTACTTAAAAATGAAAATTTTCAAATATTAGTATTTTACATCTTGATGCATATCAAATCTTTAAAAAAAATTGTGCATTATTCATATAAAAAATATATTTGTTAGTATATGTACATTTAGACTAAACATTTTAAAATTCATTAATAAAAAATATACTGTATTTTAAATTTATATTATAATATACAGAAGCTTATCAAATATTATAAAACATTTTTATGTTTAGTGTTGTGTGTACATTTATAGAAATTAAACATTCAAATTCATATTTATTAGACATATTAATTAGAGTCCACTCATTGTTTTTACATTTATTAAATAAATTACACAGGGCAACAAACAAACAAAAATAAAACCAGAGCCCTTTGTACATCATAAGCCCATCTTGATTCTTGAAATAATGATATTTGGTTTTACTTTAGCAATAGATGCAATTTAAAATGACTTAAGATATCGTGTTCATTGCAAGACTAAGAAATGAGCAGACACTCAACAGACACACCGCCAGTAAACTTTGGCCTCTATTGGAATATTTACTGATGAACGGAACTAACATTCATTAAGGGTAACAACAAAACAAGAAGATAAAGTCCAAGCAAAAACGTTTAACTATAGAAATATCATTACACCAGTGTGAATAACATTTGCAGTAAGTCCTCTCACCTCCGTGGCTGTGAAACGTTCATTTTGAAATCTAACATTCATCGTTCTCAGTTAATAAAGAGGCACGTGTTTGGATTTTGGTTTATTTCTTTTCAAGAACACACAAGGCAGCATTCAGTTGGGTTTGATTAAACAAGCATTTGTTCGAGATGCAGAAGCTGATCTTCAAGTAAGGCTCTCTCTCTCAGTCTAAAGTAGCTCTTCTCGCAGGTCACTGCAGCAGCTGTGAGGAGTTCAGGTCCAGTGGAACTGATACCCTCTGGAGAGGATCATGCTCTCCAGATCTCTGTCCTCGGCTTTCTCCTTCAGCCGTTGCTCCTCCAGGAGACTCACCAGTTTGTCTCTTTTCTCCACCACCTTCATGATCTCCACCAGCAGGCTCTGCTCCTCCACCAGCTCACTTGCACTCTTCTCGCAGTCTGCATACGGAGGGAATACAAAGAGACACTAATAAGGTAAAATATTACCCACAACATTTTCACTAGGTTTAATCACGTTAAATAACATATTGTATAATAAGCACGACGCCATAATCATGTATGGCACAATGACACCTCTGTGTCGCAAGCTTAACACCGCATGCGTCTCTCTGGTAAACAATGAGCTTCAGCACCATCGAGAACTAAAATAAACTTGTATTTGCCTGAGGCTGAGGGACCAACCATTGACTTGCAAATGAAGACACTATCACCTTCCTCAGCAGTTATCAATTCCTGTTCACAAGTAAATACGCCACCACTTACAATATTTTAGCACTCTAACAACCAATTATTCAATCCAGTATCAGATTGGAGATCTGAAAAGTTGGTCCACAGACCTGCGTGTTTTTACATTTAATGTTGAATACATCCAAGATGGCGACTTAGA
This sequence comes from Enteromius paludinosus, assembly GCA_032361165.1. NCBI lineage: Eukaryota > Metazoa > Chordata > Actinopteri > Cypriniformes > Cyprinidae > Enteromius > Enteromius paludinosus. The sequence continues at coordinate 7,112,103 of JAUMHQ010000094.1, read as the reverse complement.
TTAGGTAACCACGCTGTCTGAAGTTTGAAATATATTCTTAATTTTTTACATATTTTGAAAAATGTCTATTCTCTTTACCAAGACTGTATTTATTTCATACAAACATTTCTTGTGGGACTACAATGTAAAATTAAATGAGTCAAACTACCTGCTGCCAGCTGGTGGCGCTAAGTCTATAATTGAAAAATGACATGCAGATGTCTTCAGACCAGTACTTTTATCAAACATATTAAGTTTGGTGCAGTTTGAACATGGTACATTTTATGGCTGAGATACAAAAACGTCTATTCCCATGGCGAGACATCGAACTTTGTAACGCCACCACAGACACGCCCTTTAGCGAAAACTCAAGATGTTTGCAATTTTCCTTCGGAAAGGCCTTTAGATTAGACTGACCAAATGTTATGTTGATTTCATCAAATATCTAGGAGTGGTTCGTTACAGAGGAAAACATGTCACTTCCTGTTGCCATGACTATAACTGAATACGGACATGTAGATCTGTTCAGGTCAGGAGTATGGGAAGTTTTGGGTTTGTCAGACATTGTATGGCTGTGTTATAACAACTTCATGGCGAAACATCGAAATTTGCCAGGCCGCCACGGACACACCCTTCAATGAAAACTCAAGAACTTTGCAATTTAACATCGCAAAGGGCTTTAGATTACACGGACCAAATTTGGTTTTGATCTGAATACATTTCTGGGAGGAGTTTATTCAAGTATGACGCCTGAAAATGGCAAAAATGACACAAAATTTGCTGAGAATATAAAAAATCTTCCTGTTTGGTTATGGATTTTGGATACATCTTATCAGATGTAAATTTTCACCAGTTCTGATGCGTGTGCAAAGTTTCATGACTTTTCGAATATATTTAGGCCCTCAAAACCACAATTAATTTCAGAGAATAATAATAATAAGAAGAAAAATAATGATAATAATAAAAAACAGATGATAATAATAATAATTAATAATAATTTGAATTAGTGCTGTCAAACCATTAATTAGTGGTGTCCAAAAGAAAAAAGAAAAAATTATTAGCAACTTTTTATTAGAAAACTGTTTTTGCTACTTTTATGGAAAAAGTTTTTTTATTTTTTTTTATTTAGTCTTTATTGCCGCTTTCAACTAAACTAATATTACTAGTTGATCATCAATGATAATTAATAATAACAACAACATTTAAATAAGAAATATTTTCAATTAGAAAACAGTTTTGTGTTCTTATCCTAACAAACTCACCTTCAGTGGCCATTCGTCGTCTGAGGTCTTGCTGTAGCCGACTTTGAGTGTCCTCCAACTCCAGCTCTTGAGCACTAGAGACAGGAGCATGTGTAAGACGTGTATAAAAACCCTGATTAAAAACTGTAAGGGTCACAGTACTTACAAGACCATGAGTTCAGACTCGTATCGTGACAGCTTGTTCTTCTCCAGGACCAGCTTGAACCAGGTTTGCAGTAGCGTGGTCTCATCTGTGGAGTCATCGCCTGTGAACACGACATGACAGACTGAATTAACTGAACACTGAAATATATAACATGACTTATATGTCTCAGTCATGTGATGGTGTCAGAAATAAACACACATACTGTATATGTGTGTGTTCTGTGAATATACACTTATACACATGTGCATGTATATACACAGAAATAAGTTGTGTTTATATATTAAATAGTTGGATATAATTTAAATCATATTATTAGAAATACATACATGTAAATATTTTAAAAATATATACTCTATTTGTGAACTTATTCATACATAATATACACAGTACGCACACATATTATGAAAACAAAAACTTTTATTTTGGAAGAAGGTTGTCCCGCTGGAGTTCTAAAGAGTTTTATAGAGTTCTATAGATTCTAAATATTTAAAAGCTTGAAAAGTATATTCATATTAGAAGGTCCTATTACTTCTCTGATATTTTGAGATTTATTTTGGAAACCTCATGCATGCTCATTAATTGTTCAAATCTATAAACTAACCATTTTAGGACTATAATAATATAATAATTAAACACTTCTGAGACAAACAAAAGCCAAGTACGACTATAATTTAGCTAATAGTCTCCTATAGTTCCACAGCGCTCGAGTCTCCCACATTGACAGTTTTCAAAGCATTGTCTACAACATGCTCCAACTCTCTATCCATTTGGAGGCCGCAAATGTCAGTTAACAAAGAAGCTATTCAACAAAAAAGCGCACCCCACAGCCCCTCATCTTAATACAATTATCCAAACAAAGACACGTAAACATGCCAAACAATGGATTCTGGCAGGTCAAAGTGCACCGTCACAAAAGACTCGCCCCCATGTATTTATTAATAGCATTCTGCTGCCCTCAATGAAGTCTGTTGATAGAAGACACACTGTATCCTTGCTGTCCACTTCACAAAAGGGACGTCTTCTATGCTGCCTGCATCCTTGCAGCATTGTGAAAGAGAGAGAGCTACTTTGAGGAAACAAGGCCAGGAATAAGATGTCACATGACACATCTAAAGCAATGCATTTTCTTGCTTTATGCATTAATACTATGGCAGCCATCAACTATAAATCTAGGAGCAAAGTTCCACCTTTGCAGTTCCTTTTAGTTTCACTCGGTTTCTTAATGCCTAACAATGCCCGTCTTGGTTGTAGGATGTCAAACGAGGAATTTCTGAGAAGGCAGGAGAAGTGAATTTCTAGGAGATGTTAAAATTCAATTTACAGTCCTTATAATTAGAGCTCAGAGCTTTTAAAATATGATTACAAACTCATTATGCAGTATGCTAAAAGGCTGCTGCGATTTGGCGTTTTTCATTCGGAAAGTCTTGTTGCCTTTAATAATCCCCACGTAGATCAACATTCACCAAAATAATGAAACATCACATTTTCAGCTCATTTCGGAGGCACTTTTCCCTTTCTCTGTCTATTTACAGAACCCATTACCTCTGCAGTCATTTCAACATAATTTTGACTCTAAATGGCCATTTAGTTCGAATGCAAATCACTATTATTTGAATCTCTAATTTCCCCCTTTAAAAAAAAAAAAAAGTCAAACAATAAGACAGCAGCTTATTTGCAGGTTGTCTTTGTGTACATGTCATATGTATCCAGGGGTTAGTCCTGATGTAGTATTCAAGTCCTGAAGTGGCTCAAAATCTTTCTACGGACAATCACAATACACTGACAACACATATTCCGTAAAACAGACAAAATAAATAATATAAAATAAAAAAATAACTTAAATAAAAAAAAATTATAATTAGAAAAAGTCATACATAAAATATTAAAATACTAAATTAAATACAACACATATACAATACAAAAAAAGAAAATTAGGTATTACAAGCTTGCAGGTATACACACACACACACACAGTTTAAAGGAGTAGTTCACCCCAAAATGAAAATTCTGTCATCATTTGCTCACCCTCAAGTAGTTTCGAACCTGTATGAAGCAGGCTGTTTTGGGTCACCATTGACTTCCATAGTATCTTTTTTCCTACTATGGAAGTCAATGGTGACCAAAACAGCCTGCTTATAAACTCTCTTCGAAATATCTTTCGTTGTGTTCGACAGTACAAAGACATTCATACAGGTTTGAAACTACTTGAGGGTGAGCAAGATCAATCTAAGAAATATAACAGGAAGTCAACAGAGACGCCCTGTCAAGTCACTCCCTGTGAGGCATGAAATAAACAGGGTAAAAAAACAACAATAAATTATATAATGAAATAATAACGAATTCAAAAACAAGTTTGTGGAAATAAGGTTTGCGAAATCTCATTCCCAATGGCAAGTTTGCACGCTTGATACTGTAGGGCAGCGGCATTGTGCACTTCATTCACATAGCTGTCAGCAACTGACATAAAAGTCGTAAGTGTCATAACACTCCTTTAAATAATCATATCACCATCTCAGAGCGAGTGGGTGGAGATGGGAGACATGTAAGGACAATAGGACTGATAATGAGGCACTTTAAATAATATATTTCCAGATGTAATAACGTGTGACTGTGTTAAAATGTGCCGTACCAGTTTCTCCTCGGAGGATCTTCTCCAGAGCCACACCTTTTTCCTCCAGAGCTCTCTGCTTCTCTTCAACTTCCTCCAGCTGTCTTTGGATTACCTGCCAATTACAATATACCTTGAATAACTGGAATATATGAAATTCATATGAACATTTCTAAAGTAGATATACTTTGCAGAAAATTTGTAGAAAAACCTAAAAAAAAATAAATTCCTCAAAATGCTATGAACGACATTAGAAAAAAATCTACAGCAATCTACAGCTGACATGTCTTACCTGAGCCCGGTGAAGTCTTTTAAGGTCATCTCTCTTGGTTTGTTGGACGGCTGTTTTCTTCTGTGAGCTGACACTGTGAGTCTTCAGAGTAAATAATAAACAAGTTCAAATTAGGGTTTCATGTTTGAATGTGTAGAAGATTGTTGGAATAGCATTAGTTGTGTTTTGTTTTACCCTTTGTGAGTCTGGTTCCTGTTCCTCTTCGCTAGAGGAGTTGGACTCCTGTTGCTGTTGCTCTGTGGATCCAAGCCCACAATAATAATGTATCACTCAAAATAGAAAAATCTTTATCATTTAAAGGAATGTATCTGCAAATACCAAAAAATAAACACCCAAAATAGGCAGTCGATAAAATAAATGTAAAAAATGTACATTATTATTTATTTATTTATGGCAGGCATATTTCATTATTTATGGATGTATGAGTTAGTATCAAAACAAGCCCGCAAGTAAATAAATAAATACAGCTGAGACACATAGGCACATTTAAATGCATAAAGAATAGTCGTGTCCTAATAGATAGGGAGTTGGGCTTGTAACCCAAAGGTCGCGGGTTCGAGTCCCAGGTCCGGCAGGGATTGTAGGTGGTGGAAGTGAATAACCAGCACTCTCTCCACCTTCAATACCATGCCTGAGGTGAGACCCTTGAGCAAGGCACCGTTCCCCCAACTGCTCCCAGGGCGCCGCAGCAATGGCTGCCCACTGCTCCGAGTGTGTGTTCACAGAGTGTGTGTGTGTGTGTGTGTGTGTGTGCACTTGGATGGGTTAAACACAGAGCACAAATTCCTAGTATGGGAAACCATACCTGCCCACATGTCACGCCCTAAAGTAAACGCCGTGTTCCACAGTTACCTTAATATTGCTTACAGGCATTGTAATAAAAGACAGCGGGATATTATAATATTAGAGATAACAGTGCTACAGTACATAATAACAATAAAGGTATTCGGCATCAAAACTTTAATCACTTAGTAATGGAGAATGAGTAAGTGAAATTATGTTTTGTGCTTTATGATTTTAAACCACCTTAAAACCTGCAATTACCTTTGCTTCTGAACTTGGAAAGAATGGTCAAGATGTCCTTTTGATTGTCTCCCTTTCTCGGATCTGCTCCTTCGTTCCTCTTAATGCGCAGAGAGGAGAAGAAATTGAGTTTTTTGCGTGGTAAGGAGGCCATGTCATCTTTTGTGCCCTTGTGGGTCTTGGAGCTGAGAGCCACCTGCTCCAGTAATGTGGTGAGCTCACTTCCTGTCCTCACCCTGGATTGACTATCATTGGTAGATGTTTTGCTGTGTTCCTCATCCTGGTTGCTCTGAATGCTGCTGCCAAACAAGCCACTGAGGTTGAAAGAGCCCTCAGACAACGGCCTGGCTTTCAGAGGTCTGTTTCTCCTGAGGACCACAGGGTTGCTTCCTTTGCTGGTGGAGAAGGACTTCCGGAGACTGTTGGCCCACTGCTGGAAGCCGAGGAGCGGAGGAGTGGGCTCAGGTTGAGGACGGCTTGGTTTTGGTGGAGCTTCTGGTTCTGGTTGCTGTTCTCCAGAAGTCGAGGGCTTTCCAGAAGCGCCCAAGTCCCAGTTGAGCAGCTTCTCCTTTTCAGATAAAGACAGGATGAGCTTCTTCTTGGGGCTGAGGGAGTTGGCTTCTGAGGGATCGGCTGTGATGACGGGCTCTGGAGAGGAAGTGCTGGGCTTTGGGGATTCGGGAAGCAAATGCGAGCGATATAGAGGGATTTTTGGGATCTCTTCCATGGGTGTTGACTTCTTGTCCTCCATTAGGGGGCAGTCAGAGTCTGTAGTCGAAGTTGCAGTCTTTGTTGAGGACAGCTGATTGAGAAAAGACAAGATTTTTAACAGCTCATGGGATACTGTGTTTAAAGAATTGTTAACAGATTGAACAAATTAAATACTTTGATCATTTGGACCCTAAGTAGCACTTGTAGAACAGCTGGAGGCAATAACTGATCATTTGGGATTAGAAAAGGATATTACACAGAATGATAGACAACAAAAGTGAATGGAAATCAGTTTACAGATTCATGGATCTCCTCGAAGTCTGAGTCTCCATCTTCCTCAGCAAGGGCAGTTTTATCGTCTGGTTTTCCGCGGTGAAATTTCTTAATCAGGACGAGGGGCAGAGCTGTGTGAGGAAATGATGCCACGAAGGGCCTTCATAAGTGATTATAGAAAAAAAAATTGCAATAATAAAACTAAATAGAAATAAATAATTACATGAATGAACAAATAGTAATAATAATCACTTTCTCCATGTTGAGATATGGCTACCTAGCTTTAAAATATCGGTATATATTTTTTCACGGCTACATTTATTTATGATTGTGGCGTTAAATCACATAATAATAATAATAATAATATGGCAATCTCCGTGTTGAGAATTTTTTTAATTATAAAATGAAATAATGAAATTCAGTATTCAGTTTGGTTAGTTTTTCCATTTGAAATTAATATGTGACCCTGGAGGATCAAAATAATTCGGATATTAAGTAAAGACCATGTTCCGTGAAGATATTTTGTAATTATCATAAATAGGCATATATCAAAACTTAATTTTTGATTAGTAATATGCATTGCCAAGGACTTCATTTGGACAAATTTAAAGGTGATTTTCTCAGTATTTGTTTTTTTGCAACCTATCCTAACCTAACAAAGCATACATCAATGGAAAGCTTATTTATTCAGTTTATGTATCTCAATTTCAAAGATATTTTAATTGACTGGTTTTGAAGCGCAGGGTCACATTCAATATTGGCCAAGCTCTGATCTATCAAGGTAAATGATGGCTTAATTGTGTTTTTAACTACAATAAGGAGCTGAAATTAACTATAGGCAACACAATTCAAATTTGCTGACAAGATTGAAATGTTTGCCTGTACTACTTCCTTTTGTATGATCTCAAACAATATCTGTGAAACAGACCAGCAGTGCCCTCTGGTGAGAGAGAGGACATGACCAGCATCCAACAAACGACACATAGTATTTTGCCTCTATATTTTAATGTATAGCCTTTTTGCTTTCACTGCAAAATACCGGGAAACTAGGCTCTAATAATAAAGCACATGTGCTCAGGCGACCAAAAGCTGCATTAGCTTTTATAAATAGATCATGTATGACGCTAGATATTAATCCAGTCAAGATTAACAAATGAATTCAGATTAGTTACGTGCGGCAACTGACATCACAGGCACTACAGTAAGCAAAGCTGAATCGTTCCGCGTGTTCACTCAAGACACAGAGTGGGAGAGACTCATTATTTTGAACTCTTTCTTTACTAACCTTGAGCAGATAAATAACTCATGCACAGAAACTCAACTCAGAATTAAGATCTGACTACACAGACTCGATGTAAAAGAAAAACACTTCTGCTCTGTCTTTGAAGGTTGCCATATTGTTGGTTTTGCTCAAAGGGAGGGTGAATGATACTTACTGGATCGGATTTTCTTTCTCCAGAGGTTGTTTTTGTTGGTAATTTCACCTTTGGCCGTGGAGCGTTTTACTGCTGAAAAGAGGAAATCAGAGTGAACGCTTGATTATATATATATAAGTGACATTGATTATTTAAGAGCAGTTTATTTGAATATACATCATGCAATGTTTCAATGTATATTTACTGTTTCACCTTGGAATGTGTTTTCGGCCAATAGCCAATAAAGACAAGCTAAGCAAACAAATCCAACAGCTGTTGTCTGACAAGCTACATGTCTGACCGAACAAAATGTTCAGCACGCTGCAAGACACATCTCCATGGGCCAAAAATAATATACAGTCAACGGGAAAGTCTGACTTTGAGTGCCACTCCTTAACCTCATTCAAAAAACAGACACAAATCCAAGCAGGAAACTCAGAGACGAACTACTCAGGGCCGCTACTTTTTACGCTTTACATGTTACCCTTGGGAGATATTATCAGGAGACATGGTGTTAGCTTTCACTGTT
>JAUMHQ010000094.1:7068573-7079275 GCA_032361165.1 Enteromius paludinosus | reverse complement strand
TTATATACAATAATGTAAAGTTTGTTTTCATAATTTGTGTACACAATGTATAAATATGTGTGTGTGTATATATATATATATATGTATGATCATGATATAATAATATATAATATAATATATAGAATCAAAAAAAAAATTACATTTAAAGATAAGATGCAAGGTGCTTTAAAACAGTCAACAGTTGTAGTTTTTGTTTAATCAATAGATAAGGTAATTGCCAAGGCAGCATATATTTGCAAAAATAAAAGTGCAAGACCTTTCAGGCCACGTTGTCCTGAGCCAAACAAAAGTGCTTTCACAACAACAAAATTACACAATACAATCTTTGCACCTTTCTGTGTGATAAAAGCAACATAATATCTTTTCTTTTCATGGTAGCACTTACACACCAAGTGTTTGTTTACCACCAGTATCCCACATAAAAACAATTAATGTGTCAAGTCTTGGTGTAATTCAGCATAGCATGGTTCAAAGGTTTCTTATTCTATCTTGGAGAGCCAATTTAAGTCTGATCTAGGATCTGCCTTTCTGCTCGATGTCTGTGAACTCCACTAACTGGGTCAGCAGGAAGCAATGAAAGCAGTCCCGCTCCACCCCTGCTGTAGTGAGTTAAACTTCCTGTCACACACAAAGAGCTGACCCGTGTTCTCAAGGAACGGGAGACTGAATGTAGGACACAGAGCTTTTGAAAATTGGAGTCACTGGGGCAATTTTCTTGACTCAGTGAGCATGTTAAAGCCTTTTAGCAGGTTTATTATGCTTGAGAGCCAAATCTCATAAGATGAAAAGATTCCAGGCTAAATACGACCATTCACAAAGACATTTGCACAGTGTTTTTTTTTTGTTATTCCTAAGATGCTAGCTTGGTCCACCATATGATGTCTGGCAAACGAAACCCAAAAATATACCATAACATGCTTAAAAGGAGACAACTGAAAGATTTCTATGTGGAAGTGGGCACAATTAACTTTTCTGATTGATGTAGAAACACCTAAGAGCAAAGTTCTTAATAATTCATAATTCTTAGTGGCATAGTTTTTTATGACTGAACACTAATACCAATATTATGGATGTCTCTATGAAATAGTTTTTCTCTCTAATATTTAACCATTGATAAATCATAATATATACTCTGTAAATATTTGCTTACCATCAAGAGTGTTCCTCCTCCCATCTGCTCCAATGATCACGTCAAACTCATAGTCTGAGACGGGGTGATCGGCCGGCCGGACCTCCGCCCTCCATCCAGGCCCTGGAATGAAGACAACAGGTCAAAGAGGCTCAAAAGGAAAACAAAATAACTTAGCCTTTCTTTTGTTAACGGCAGCTTTAAAAGTATAGCCAGCTAAGTGTGTGTCTCTAAACACAATTTCATGTTCCATTCATGTGTGACGCCTCTATAATTTGACATACTGTAAGGCCAACGATGCATAGCGGGAGAGGCGCTACAGACCCTAACGACCCCTGACTTTATATATAGTACAGAACTGAGGGTTTATCATTTGCACAATGCAGACTGGTGAGTGCCATTGACGTGGAGGAACGACACAAACCTTCTCGGTATCAGTCGTGTGTGTGCGTCAAGGGTACATAGTGGGAAGGTGTCAGTTTTCATGATCTGGTTTAGCCCTGCTTTTCCTTCCATAAATCCATTAGGATCTTGAAGTAGGAAGTTACAACAATCTCTGAGCACACTGACATTTAACCAATGTTAAGCCCACTGTAGGTGTTAAAGAGCATTTCCTAACCAGCTTTGTTAAATAGCCCAGAGCATATACGGAGTAGATAAATTTAAAAAACGGTTTACAGCTTCTTTCTGTCGGTGATCTCATTCCTAAACGTACTTTACTGAGTGTTCGTGGGGGTATGCGTGTAGGGCGACTGGCAACAGGTTGTGTAAGCCTGCCAAGAAATGACATAAGATGAAAGGTAATGATTACCCAAGCCTTTCCAGAACACATGAGGTGTAAAGAAAACAGGTGACGGGTGTCTTGGACATATTTATAGTTACTTTATGGCTGTGTGGGATTATATGATGCTGATGACTGTGTGATCCACGCAACTCAGGTCTGTCATTGTGTATTGTGGACAGTAAATGTAGTCTTTTACCATTACCATCAGTGCCTTGCTCGTCAGGCGGCTCAAGAAGCTTGGCAAACTCCACGTTGACGTGCACCTCAACCCCAACAATGAGGGCAATCTTTAACAGCATGAGTTGCAGCTGACGAATACCTGAAAGCAGAAGAAAGTCACCATGGGTTCCACTAGAAAGGAAATGCATCTGTACTGTTTATTTCGTCATGTACTACTACTACTGAGGATGTGCTGGTGTTGGACACAAGGCCGTTCCAATATTGTTGATATTGTGTTTGTGAGCTTGAATCAAATGTGATGAGATTAAAAACAGGCTAATATCATAAAATAAAAAGCACAAAAAAAAAAACCACAAATCCCCCCAAAAAGTGCAGAATAAAACAAAACAAAAAAGCAAACACTGCTGCACTGTTTTAACTGCTGCTTGCAAAATCATAAAAAGTCTGATTCATAAACAACTGACTCTCAGAGTCACAAGTTATTGGTTCAATTTTTTATGCACGTATGTATATCCACATTGTGCAGCATGAACAAACCATCAGACAGCAGCCAGTACTTTTAAAGAGATAAGCATGGAAAAATACATTTGCATAATCCCAGCTACTCTAAATGTTTTACATCTCTTTTGGTTTGGTTGGGTTGGACTGGTCCTATCTAAGGGACAATAAAGAGGAACATATCAGACTTGCAATAGATTCAGCTGGCAGAGCTTGAAAGAAAAAGAACATCAGCGTGGCAAAAAAAATTAATTAAATTCTTTAAGCTCATATGCAAATCGCAGCATGCGATTGCAACATCTGATGAAACCATATATTGTTTTCCTGTTACGGTATCTCTCTATTACTCGAAGGGAAATCAGTAAAGAGTAACTGTAACTCAATTTTGGTTAGAATGCAAACAGATTTGACCTACTGATGTGGTCTATAGACCCAGCACAGAACTTTCCATAGAACTTCTTGGCTCCAAGGTCCCTGAGGTCTTGGATGGTGTAAGGCCAAAGGTGCAGGACATTGTTCCTGGAGAAGGTGTCTCTTTTTTCAATCACCACCACCTTGGCACCAAGCAAAGCCAGCTCTATGGCAGTCCGAAAGCCACAGGGACCGCCACCAATGATGAGACACTGTGAAAACAAACAAGTTTGGCTTTTTTGAATGATAATTTTTTTGGAGAGCATCTACAAGTGGAAGCAAAAACTGGCTCCAAACACATCAAGATCCTGACCAATCAAAACCAATTTGTGCATTCTTCTGGCACAATCAAATGGTATGATTTCACCTCTCCATTTGTAACTTTAAACTCGATCCAAGCAAGTTCAAACACAAGCCAGGACTGGGAACCGTCTCTACTTGTCGCTTTCAACAAAGCGGGGATTATGACTAGTTTCTGAGAAAAACTTGACAAGTGTCACGGTTTACTTGACCTAATATAGCGTACAAACTCACACATCCCTAAAAGGCTGGTTCAAAAGTGGTCATAAAATGGCAAAAACACTTTAATCACACTTTTATTACCTGTCATTAGATGGCAAGGGCGTGTAACAGTAAGGAGAGAAGACGATACTGAACACAATTGCTGCACTAACCTGGTGGTGTTTATATGGAAAGACGGTTTCAAAGTCTTGGCATTGATTTAGATGTGCACATATGGCAATCATTTTCACATTAGTAGTGCTTGAACAAGGTGCATTTATAAAATGAGCTTTAAGCTTAAATTGATATATTTAGGCCTGGTTTACAAATGGGACTTAGCTTAAGCCAGGACTAGGCATTAGTTAAATTAATATATTCAAGCAACTTTTACAAAATTGCCTTGCAAGAAAATATTCCAGGTGTGCATCTTAACACAGAACAATGACACTGACATGTTTTAAGATATGCCAGAGCAAGATATTTTCATCTGAGACACCTCAAACAATTTAGTCTGGGACTAGCTTAAGCCTTGTCTGTGAAACTGGGGGTTAAAGGGATAGTACACACAAAACTGAAAACATGGTCACTAATTATCTAATGGACCTTTCAATATCTTCAGAACACAAATTAAGATACTTTTAATAAAAATCGGACTGCTCTCTAACTCTGTATAGAGAGCAATGTAACTACCACGTTCAAGGCCTAGCTTCGACAGACACAGAAGAGAAGAAATTGTTGAATAAAGTTGATACAAGTATTTTCTTTTTGCACAAAAATTATTCTTGTAACTTCAAAACATCAAGGTTGAAGCCTTGATGTCACATGGACTATTTTAACAATGTCCTTACAGCTGTACATTTTCGGTTCATGAACAAGGTAGTTGTGTAAGATTTGTGCTCTGAAGATGAACAGAGGTCTTATGGGTTTGAAACAAGACGAGGGTGATCTGTCCCTTTAAGAGGAATTGATTTTTCCGTGCAACAATTCAGGAACGTTCTCCTTTGCACAAGAAAGTCTTCAGTTTTGTGCAACCAACCAAACTGCTTTTACAGGAACTGCAATGTTTTGCCATTATTCTTTATCTTAATGTTTGACTGATGATCCCAACTTCCTGTGAGACGAGTCAGTGTGCCTATACTTCCTGTTCCAGACATGGAGGAAATACTCTCAGCTTCAGACACCACTTTGGGCTTCAGTCTCTTTACATTACTACCTTTGAAGACATTCAAAAAGGCATTTCTGTGCCACTGCAATGCTAGAGCAGCTGACCTGCATACAAAACCAAGCTTAAGGAGTAATCTTACTTCAAGAATGGAAGACCAGCGGCATTTTCCTTCTTCCAGAGTTTCCATTTTTGAGTGAATTCGTCCTTCAACAGTGTTATTGTGAAATAAAAATCACCAAATTTGTCCGAGATAAACCTTAAGCACACAATGCAAACCTATGCAAACTAACTATGACTTGCTCCTCAACAAAAATAACAGCAACTATCGTAGCATAGGCCGGGTTAAAACACTAGAAATAAATAGCTCAAGCCCTAGAGATTAGCATTTAATCCTCTTAAACTGACACTTAACTGCAAAACAAATATTCCTTAAGGTTTCCAATTATTTCAACACCTTATCGATCTCAAATGAGGTCCACATAAGTCCACAGGCAAAACCACTATGCAAAATGCGCTAAGCACAATCTCAACACATCTGCTAAATCAAGTGACCTGAGATTGACTCTTCTATTGACTGCTCACAAACACCTACAGAATAACGCAGTGGTCTAGTTAATGCATAGCAGCTTTTGAGCTTAGAGTTCAACAAAGATGACTTATTTTCCCAAGCCAACACAATAATACCAGCCCAAACACTTGCTAGCTTGCAGCCTCCACAAAAAGTAAGCCCAGATTAGCATGGTATGGCACTCCAACATTGAGATCATGCCATTCTCATGAGTTAAAGCTACATTACAGAATCACCCTAATGAGGAAAATCATTTGTATGTACAGTATTTCTACAACCAAACCACTGCTAATGCTAACATTACGATTCAGATCTCTTAAAGGCAAGTATTTTAGGCCATCTCTAGAGGTAAAATCTATACTAAATGAGCTCTAGATAGACAAAAAACCCTGACCTTCGTAACCTTTGACCCTACGGTCTAATGGTCGACTGCAGTGGAAAAATGGCTAAAACTAAATGATGCTGATCCTCATTTCCCGTTTCGTTTTATAAATAGAAAGAACACAAGATGCAGTGCCAAAACAGCCGTCGCAGCAGCGATCTCAGACATTTTTAATCAGGAAAAAGTGATTTGACTAACAAATATAGATATTAAAATTAGTTGTTGTTGGTGCTATTTAAACTCTCTTTAGTAATGCAGCAAATAGTCGCATAACATCTTATACAACATCAGTTAGGGCCTTCAAAGCACTTTTATATCAAGATTTTTGTATTCTCTAAGAAGTGTGAGAGTTTAAGTGCATGTCTAGAGCTCTACAGACTTACTCTGGTGTCCACGCAGGCTTTGGCCTTACTGTACTCCTTGTGGCTCGCTCTCTTGTCCAGTTTCCCCCAGAGGCCTTTGGCCTTCCAGTAGGTGATGGCTGCTTTCAGGCTGCTGTAGAAGCCTCTGTGGTCGGAGGGGTTCAGCTCCAGCTGCCTGCAGAGGACGCTGAAGGCCTGCAGGGTGCCTTTACAAGTAGTAGCCTGCACAAAGTTCTCAAACAGCTGACCGGCCTGAGACGTACGCTCGTCCTCCGTCTCCCCCATCCTTCCTCTTTTGACTCACTCTTTCCCTCTCTGGACAGGGGAATCAGTCAGAGGTTGGTTGGTGCTGGCATTCCTTTTCAAGACTGGGGAAAGAAAAGGAAGAGAGGGCTTTATTGGTTTCTACACGGGCACCAAAGTGCCATAAATTTCATGATCTGCAATCAACAATCCGTATGTGGTAAAAAAAACATCCTATATATGGGTATACAGTGCGGTGAAATGACTAAAAATGGTAGGCAGCTCACATTGTGTAAATTCATTTATTGCTTTAGGGCTCTGATTGCAGCATGTCAATGTTGTTTGTATATAAAGGTCAATTATATCAATAAAACTGCACTGTCCTTATAAGAATTAGGGATATACACATCTACAAAATTTCATTGAAGCAGGGAGTTTTAAACTAGGAATAAATTGTGAAAATTGAAGTGATAAAAAAACAACAACAACAAAAAAAAACATTCACCAGATTTTTAATGGAAATATCATATTTGGAATCAAATAAAATATAATAATTAAAATTAAGCAAAAAGAGAAAATATTAAGAAAATATAAACACAAAACAAAAAAAGTATTAATTAATTAATAATAAAAATATCACCAGCTGGAAAAAGTCAACAAATACCCAGTAGCAATGTACGCATGTATGTCAATCTGGACCTTCAGACAATGCCTTGGTACAATTCTGCATTCTGTCCTGAAATACTGCTGGTAAATTAAATATGCTCTAGATTTTTAGCTGAGTGACACAAAAACACTTGGCATGTGATGTAAAATAGGCCAGAAGAGTCACGTCAACTTGGAGTTGAGTGCTTGATAGGATTAATGCATGCAGAGCAAACGGGACAGAACAAAGGAATGTTTAACGAGAATCAGGACACCAAGATTGGCCCAGTTGTAGACAATCTGTGAGCCAGAAAATATTTTCATACACAAAGAGCTGCCAGCACATTCTTAAAAAAAAAAAAATTCCCAAAAGAAGAGTGCAAATAGGATTGAAATGACAATATCATGCATTTCACAAAGCGTCCTTCAGATGAATGGGTCGAGGAAATCAATTTGTCTTCCAGTTGCAAACGAAGAGCTGATTTGGGTGTGAAACCAGAGCACAGTGATATGTGAATGATTTGAATGAGTGCCGGAGGTCATCTGAATGAGGGAGCAGACTTGTCGAAAGCCCAAAAGCAGTCCTGCATCTTTCTCTCCATTAACACTCCTGAGGGTCACTTGAGTCTTAGCAGCCTAATCAAATCTGGCAGCTGGCAAGACCTTCTCATTTATCTACAGGGTGGCATTAGCTGCTCTCTCCTGATTCATTTATGCAGCCACTGTTTGTTATCCTCAACCATCAAAAGCACATAAAAATATAGCATGACCCAAATTCCTGGCCCTTGAATTCTCCAAGGAGAGCAGCGAGTTTTTACATGTCACCAAAGGCCAATGCAGCCAGCGCAGTGTGGGAAAGTTCTCATTGCTAAATTTAACCGTGCTAAAAAGGCGGTAGGGGATATTTCTTAAACCAAGACGTGCCAGGAGAGTTGTCCTGGCAAAAAATCATAAAAAAAACAACAAGACGGGCCTCAACATTGTGTCTCTAAGAACAGCCACTCGACAGATGGCACAACTGCAAGCAGGGGAATTCAAGTTAACACCCGTTGCCTACAAAGATATTTTTCAACATGATCATGCACATTTGTCCATCCTGTCTATCATTAATAGTCATTGAAGACTAGCATATGCTAAATGTCACACTGATCGCCAAGCAAATTGACTCTGACAGCTCAGACCCGCAGTCTTTCAGTGGAAAGGTCTTGACAGATCTTTCTGCAGGAGCTTCAGCTTTGGGAAACCATCAAAGGGTTCAAAAGCGGCACCACTTCAAACTGGAATTCCTAAGAGCCAACTTTCCTACAACGCTAATATTATTCATGTGACCTACAGGAGCACACAATTGGGAATTGACCTTCTCTACTATGTCCATCAAGGTTGCATGTATATACGCTTGCAAGAAAAAGTATGTGAACCCCTTGCGGAATCTGTCAAATATCTTAACAAAACAGGAGAAATTACACAAAATGTGTGTTGTTTTTTAAATGAGTACTGTCCGGGGTAAGACATTGTACACAAAAGATGTTTACATTTAGTCCACAAGAGGGTGGACTAAAAAAAATTTTGTAATACTGTGTGTGGTTACCTGATGATCTACAACTTTTCTTTTTGCTTTGTGGCGGTTGTTCATGTTTGTCCTGAACAGATAAACTTAGCACTGTTCTTCAGAAAAATCCTCCATGTCCTGGAGATATTTTAGTTTTCCGGTATATTTTGCATATTTGAATCCTTTCCAACAGTGACTGTATGCTTTTGAGATCCATCTTTTCACACAGAGGACAGTTTAGGGAATGAAATACAACCATTTTAAGTATTACATTTAAGTATATATTTAAGTATCTTGCATGTAAGTTGCTTCTGAAGGGCAGTGCCATATGGAAAAAAAAATTAAATTTCAACAAAATAAGAAAACTTTGAACATATTCATCCTGTTCAAAAGTTTTCACCCCCTGCTCTTAATGCATCTTGTTTCCTTCTGGAGCATCAGTGAATGTTTGAATCTTTTTTAATAGCCGTGTTTGAGTCCCTTAACAGTAATCATTGTGAAAAGATAGATCTCAAAATCATAGTCACTGTTGGAAAGGGTTCAAATATGCAAATGATGCTGAAAAACCGAAGAATCTGCAGAACAAAATGTTTCTGAATGGCAGTGCAGTTTAACGGTTCAGGAGAAACAAGGGACTCACCAACAACTGCCACCAAACCAAAAAAACAAACAAAAAACAGTCATAAATCATCAGGTAATCACACACAGTATTAATAACTTTTGAGGAGGGTTATTTTAATCATTTTTGCTATTTTTTGTCTTGTGGATTATGGGTAAACATCTTGTGTAAAATATCTTACCCAGGACAGAACTAATAAAAAAAAAAAAAAGCATACATTCTGTAAGGGGTTCACATACTTTTTTTTGCAACTGTGTATATATATATATATATCAGAAATCATTTTAATATTATGCTGATATTTGCTGTTCAGGAAACTTGTTTTATTCAACATTGAAAACAAGCAGTCATTCATGTTTGTAGGGAAAGTACACCCTTCTGAGCCAATATGCATTAGTAGTTTACTGCCTGAAGTAAAGACTATTACAGTACAGGCAAACAAAAGTAACCGGAGAGCGATGCTGCTGCCTTTGGTTACACTGGTTGAGGTGACGTTGGTAATTGTTAGCCAGCTGACCTATAAGAAACAAACATAAATGTAGCTGATGCCATCAACTGTAGAATGAGGCAATACAGGATCGGAGAAAGCTTTTATTGGATACATATAATAGATTTGGTTTGGTGGTAATGGCAAAACACATACAAATAAATAATATATTGCTAAAATAATAAGCTAATAATACAGATTATTTAAATTTATTGGTATTGGACAATCCTTAAAAACACTAATGGTGCTTCTTGGCTTGAAACAAGTGTCACTGGTATTCCTGCATGAAGACGTATGAAAGAAAACACTGTGTGAAAGAATTCTGACACACTTGCATACTTCGCCAAGAAAACCTGAGAAATAAAGCTAATCAAATAGGATTCTGAAATGGTATTTCCTTACAGGGACACTTACTCCCAATTATTTTTTTCCAACACAGTCCGAACTGAATAAAGAAGTATTATGTATTATTTGTCAGAAGTAAAGTTTTATAAAAACTGCTAAAATGTGTGTGATTTTTTTTTTGCACAGTAGTTCCAGAGGCAGGATATCTGATATTGTATGAGGTGATGAAGTCCTTCCTGTTTGTGCACTTTTTACTGCTTTGTGGTGGACAAAGAATTCAAAGCAGCCACTCTGGATCACTTAACCATTAACACTTTTTAGGACTTCAAAATATAGTTCTTAAAGGGGTCATACAAAGGCAATTTTACACAAGCTAATACGATTCTTCAGGATTTTAATGGAAAGTTTGTAATAGAGATTGCTTTAAAATTTCTCAAAGATCATTTTCCCCTGTCAAAAACAGCTCTTTAGAAATCACTCTGTTCTGTGTGCTTCCCCTTTAAATCTTCAAGAGCTCCAATGACCCCGCCCCTCTTTTCCGAGGCGCTCTCGGAATCTTTCTTTAGTCGTATTCATAGAGAAACTTGCTAATTTTAGCACATTATTATGAAAGGCGATTTACAAAGATTCATTAAAAGACATTATACTCACTGCTTCTGTAGGTGAGACTGGATCATGAATGACTCACGCGAACAAACGCATTTCGGTTTATCAAGAGCGAGTTTCCCTTCAGAACCAAACATAACGTTAATCCTCCGCATCTTCAGTCACTCAGATGTCGGGAGTAAATCACTACTGCTATGTTCATTAATACATTCAACAACAAAACACCTC
>JAUMHQ010000094.1:7046678-7063314 GCA_032361165.1 Enteromius paludinosus | reverse complement strand
GCAGACCTCCTCATTACTATTCATGAACCTTCCAAATAAGGCAAAAACAGACTGTTTCATTCTAGGATCAAATTCTAGGGTTGTAAATGGACCTGTAAAACCGTTTCTGGGCATTTTTCCCCTTACCTAAGCTACATACCTTTTTTGTACATATCAGAGAACAACTTAAAATATTCTCTCAATGCATTCTATGGCACCTTTAATTCCTAATAATTTATTTATTTCTCATGTTAACTTCATGTCTCATTATTTGTTTTCTTAAATTGTCCTCATTTTCCACATCTGCATCTTCATTACACAATTGCACTGCGCATTTTTCCTCATTCCAGTGGTGAAGCTGTAGTCAGTTCATCAGAAATTCATTTTAAAGAGCAATGCCACAGTTCTAGTTTATTTCCGTCTTCCTCTGCACTCAGAATGGCCCTTATAAGTCAATGGCATATTCTAGGAAGAGCAGACTGTGTAACACTCATTTTGCCCTATAAGCAGCAGGACAATATTTCCAAAAGCTCTCATAAACAACATAATCTTCAACAGAAACTACACAGATCAAGAAAAGCAAACACTTCACACATTGCATTAGGAAAGCCCAAGAGGGTGTTAAACTTCAGTTGCACTGTTGGAAATTTAGGATATAGACAAACATTACAAAATAAGAACAAATACCGATCTCTGGAGGTTACTACACATCTTCATTACAAAATAAATCAAGCAAACAAATAGAGAAGAAACACCTGCAAGCAAATGATTCTTTAACTGAGACTAACTGGATGCCAGTCTGAGCTCGATGATCTCTACAGTCTGAGAAATTCACACTAACAATAAGTGAGTAATACTGGACAACAGGGAGAATACAACCCTTTAGCCTGACCAAAACTATTCATGTTACATAACACAGAATTTGGGAAGCTTTAATAACACCATCACCATTGGAAAATGCTTAATACACTTACTCAGTATCTTCACACCTGTCAACTGTTTACCTGGGAACAGACCTAACAAGGGACCAAAACTCTCTTAGAGACCTTCCTGGAAATTCTATTCGCTAACTGTTTTGAGACAGGTTTTTAGAAAGTATACCATGTTGGATTAGCAACACATAGGATAGATTTCCTAAAACTTAATGACTAAATGACTACATCAGACAACAGATAATATTACAAAAATCATGCTTAAGTGCTGTATTGCCATTATCTAAGAGATAAACTACAAACCAAACCCAGACAGCTGACGAGCACTTCAAAGGCTGAAGTAAATTATTTACAACTCTTTTGAAACTAACCTGACTAAGATGCAATCAAACACCCGATTGGAAATCCAATACAAACCTGCCATGATATATTTAATTAATTACCGTGACATAAATATAGATCCCATTTACTTGTTTTAATATTACAGTGTTATTTTCATACATATGGCAACAGTGTATTATGTCAAAGCAGCGCGTGCCCAATATAGCGCGTCACAGCAGCTCGTGCACTGACACGCGCTCAAATGAAGTGATCAGTAAACTTACTTTTTCCGCGGTGATGTGGCTTTCGGGTTCAGCGACAGCCGCGGAATCTGCTCGATGTTATCCGTAGCGTATCTGAGCTCAAACGCGTGTCACACACACACACAAATGTTTGTTTCTTATGACTCTATCCACTCGGTTGTTGATGTCAGTGGCGCTCGCGACTCACTGACTCTTTATGCGCTTTTCTAATTAGAGGCGGCGCTTCCCATGACGCCCAATGGGAAGTTCAGATAAACTTGGAAGGCGAATCCCACTCTTGACATTTTTTAGCAGTTGTCTGGATTGTACTTCACTCTCTGGACAAACTGTCTTCGTGGCTTGAGCGTAGGAGAGCTGTCATGCTAGAATGCTTTAAAAACACAATTTTGTGTTGTGAAATGCTATGTTATGGGGGTGCACAGGTCCATCCGAACGAATTATAGATGAAAATCTTTCATTCCAGTTTAGGACAAGCCTAGGCTAAATTTCCATATTGCATTCATATTTACAAACTAACTTTATGACCATTGCGCATCACAAAACTCTGTATGTATGTTTAGAATATTGCCCAGAAATGCAAGAATTTGGCCCCTGTGGCCATTTGTTTTCTTTCTTTCTCACACACACACACTGCATGTCTTGTTTTACTGCCCTGTACCAGCTGTCCTAGGCGCCTCGTGTTCCCAACACCTGTTCTCTCTTCTCATTCACTCCAGTTTTACCAAACTCCCAGAAAATAGATCACTAGATGTGAATTTTCATTAAGACAAATCTATTTGTCATTGTTTTGATATTATTCTCTTTATATAATCAATATGCTACTGTAAAAGATGAAAAGTTGAGTCTTGATACATTTGATGAGCTTAGAGCATGCATTTTGTCTTACCTCCACCAGATGCATATTTACGCCGGCGCGAGCAGCAGGTGTTTCATTAGTACAGGCAGTAAATGAATGGTGGTGAACGAGATGTTTTACTCTGTCGCCATCTACTGGACCATTATAGAAGGTCCACACTTTATTCACAATAAAATGGCAGAGTTGGGAAAAACTCAGAGTGCAAAGAGATTTTCACGAATTTATACAGGGGAAAAAACAGACGAAAAAAGAAGCAGCCATTAAAATCTATTTGGACTAACAACACACAGCTGTTACTAATAAAAATTAAATTTACATATGCGTTTTAATATTATAAATAATTATAAAATGTTATAGATAATTATAAATATCACCTACAGTTTTTATAAGTCAAATAACATGCATTGTTATTATTATTACTACCAAATTGCAAGTTAATAATCTATATAGCCTTATACACTCACCAAGGTTGCATTTATTTGATCAAAAATGCAAAAAAGCAAGATTTGGTGCTCAGTTAAAGCTCCATCAATAATGTAATTATTCTCAATATTAAAAACAGATTTATTTATTTTTTATATTTATTTTTGTGGAAACTGGTGCATTTTTTGATGAACAGGAATAAAGTTCATGGAACAGCATTTATGTCAAATAGCAGACATATGCTACAAATTCAGTAAAATATTAAGAATATAAATAAATACATACGGAAATATTTCTTAACTTTTAAAATCTTACTTCTTTACTTAAAAATGTTAAGCGCCAGGATCATGTGACACTGAGTTGTTCCATAACAGGGATGAATTACATTTTAAAATACATTCAAATAGAGTAGTTTGTGTCGAGGTAGCATAATTTTGCGCGACTTATTTTTTTTGAAGGCCAGTGCGCTGTTGCTTTAATAATTGAGCCATCAGATGCAATAGTGGGAGCCAAAAACCTTTTCCGGTCTTTTTTTTTTTTCCTCACAAGTTTCCAAATAAACCACGTCTCAGGCACAGACAGGGTCTGTGACTCCCGCCTGAGCACAAAACGATGCTGAAATTTGTGATTATATCCCTTTCCGTGGGCTTTGTCGTGGGCAGCTCACTTCATAAAGGGGGACATCTGGACATCACCGACACCCTGGAGGAGCATGTGGCGCAGGGACAAACCACTTTAAATGAGATGTTCAAGGAAGTGGAAAAACTTATGGAGGACACGCAGCAAAAACTAGAGGAGGCTGTTCACCAGGTATGACTAGAGAAAAATCAATCTAAGCACATTAGCAGTTGATTTCTTGTTGTGCCATGGTCCTTTGCGCAGGAGGATTGTCGCTGATCGAATTGTTCTACTGAGTCGAATCTTTTCACCGAATCTTTTTAGGAAAGCGATTCACAAAGCCTCGAGCGAATAAGAGCGAACCGACACAACAAGATTAGTTTTAATAGCAAATTTAATTAAAAGTGCAAAATGTTTACCGATGTAGATTAATTGTAGTAGTGTTTAATGTAAATGTAAGTATATTTGATTCTAAATGACTTCAGTCGCTGCAACAAACTGCACTTAATTACTACACCGAGTCGTTTATGACCTGATTTTTGAATGAACTGGTTCAAAGAATTGATTCGGTCAAATGTATCGCCACGAGATTAATCGTAATCCGAATCAGCAATGTCAAATACACATAACAATCAAAACAGCCACATATATTGATATTCATCTTATTTGAATCAGATGGAGAATGAGTCTTCAAAATCTATGTTACATGGACGCAACTTTCCTGCCAGTTTTCACAATGAAACTACAACAGAGATAAAGGTTGGCAATCGGACTGTTCATCTGATAGAAAGAATCGACAAGGTATTTTTCACCTTTATTGACTCAGATTTACATTTGCACTAGGCTATATGGTATTGGCATAATTGCTTTGCATGCTCTATATGCCTTGATTTGATTTTCATAACCTGGTTTTCCTCTAGGAAACGGATAATAAAACTGGAAAGACTCATTTCTCAAGAACTCTCATTCAGGACACTGAACGGTGGAATGAAGTAGATCACGTGAGTCTATTTCTCATTTATAGCTTTAATATCTCCTATAACTAAGTTGTTGTAATTATCTCATTTCAAAAAAGTGAGTTGTTTTCCATCATTTGAAACAGATATCAAACTTTGCATGCGTAGCCTATGTAAGCAAATAGTGTCCAGCTGCATTGGTCACTCTCTGGGCAATGAGTTTTTTTTTATCACCCAGGCAACCTGAGGTTCGAGAGCAGAGTTTATTTATTAAAGCTTGCATGGATTTTCCACTTCACCAGTCATCCAACTGTCTGCTGTTTGCCTGGAAAATCATTGGAGACTTTTCTAAACATGTTTCGTTCTTGTAAACCCTTTGATAAAGTAGTTGAGGGACAGATGGTCCGTATCAGTCCTCTTTCCACATGTGTTGCAAATAAAAATGTCCTCTACGGGAATCAATATTCTAAAGCTGGACTAATTAACATAAACACATTATGTCTTCGTTTTCAAAATTGAACTCTGTATAATGGCTTTTGGTTTTAGTAAATGGTATCTATTCTAGAGTTAAACATATAAACATTACACATATGGTCCTTATGCATTTCTATAACAATTTAACAGACGGCAGTGTCATTAGAGGCTCTTTGGCCAGGCAGCCTTCTGGCATCATGACAGTAATATATGGTGAAATTAGAAGAGCTGGAAAGAATGCATGGAAAGTGGTGCGCTGGGAATGTGTGGTGGAGAGTTTGTGCCAGCAGCCATGTTTGCCATGAGGCAGCACTTAGTGGTTTACTCTCGTTTTGCACTGTGGCAAATCTGAGCTCACTGTTAAAAGATAAGAATTATATATGAGGGTTGATAATATAAAGGCGGTCATAATAGCAAAATATACACCAGATGTAACCGATCAATACATTATTCCATGTAATACCATATTTAATAATAAAATAAAAAATTATGTGGGGGAAAAAAATGTGATATATATATATATATAAAATGTATGTGTCTGTGTATATAAATTATATATATACAATTGATCAAATATAAAGTAATATGCCACACACACATATAAAACCAATACAAATTAATAAAATATAAGGAAGTAATATTTTTTCAGATTTCACACACACACACATACATATATATGTATATATGGTTTTCTTTTAGTTTTAAATACATTAATTATTATTGCATAAATATATAAGATAATATAAAGTAATTGTGAATTATACATTAATGCATTTTTTTTATTAATTATTTGTAATTAATTATAATTATTTGATTATTATTTTTACATGTAATTTAACAATAATTAATTGTCATTATTTTTCATTTACATTTTCCATTTATTTATTATAATAACATAAAATCAATAAAATATGATTAAGAATTAAAAATATACATATATATTATCATATATATCATAATTGATAAATAGTTAATTATTACGTAAATTATTAAATTTAAAGTCTATGTTTTAAATGTATATTCCTTCACTTATATATTTAACTATTAATATAATTTGGTTGTATGTAATTAATAAAAATGTTGTGTTTGTATTTTCTACAAATTTCCATTTCGCATTCTGTCTTCCAGAAGAATCTGAACCTGTTGGTTTTATGTGAGGAATTGATGAGGTTTTTCCTGTGACTCACTCACGTTAGTCTAGACTCTAGACGCTGTAACTCTGGGGGGGGAAGGGTACGGCTTTGGCTTTGATGTTGACGGCTAAGTGGTAGGTCGCTGTTCCAGCTCACACAGTATTTCTGCACCTCCACTTTGGTAAATGTGGAATTAATTATGACATGGATGATGATGTCATCAGGCACTAAAAACGAACTCCTGTTTGTCCGAATTGAACCACAGGCCAGTTTGAGACTGCTCTCTATTCTTCATCCAGTTTGTTTGTAAATATTTTTAGCACAGTGGAAATGTTACAAAATATTTCCTGTCTTTTTCTTAGACTATAAGGTCAAGTCACCACATTTCCATCATGTTGAGTTCCAGAGTCTCAAACAAAGTGCAAGCACACAAATGACTGTTTTTTTTAATAAAACGTTGTTATATCCACTTATATCGGGAAGTGTAGCTGAGGCAACACAAATGTGGTTTTCAGTTTACAGTAAGTGGGCGTGTCTTTGGGTCCCCAACTGAATTTCAGAACACCTCATTGAAATTTCCTGCCCTAAAGTCCAAAACAGAACTTGCCATTACAGTGTAGCCTGCTTTTTCTTTGAGAAACCATTGTCTCTACAGTTAAAGGACAATCCTGTAGGTTGCTCAAAGAAGAAAAACACATCTCAGGTGTACTCACCTTCATGTCATTCCAAATCTCCAAGACTGACTTTCTTCTGTGGAAACCAATAGAAGACGTTTAGCAGAATGTGCACACTGCTCTTTTCCATACAGCGAAAGTGAATGGTGTCCAGAAGATGGGCTCTAGTACTGCCTGCTACTGTCAGGATATCTAAAGTAGTCTTTTGGGAATTTTTCACTGTCATTGCATGGAGTTATGATGTCGTAACCCGAAGCAGCAGAGTTTATTGTTTTAATAGGGGTCGTTGGGATGTTTGCTCAACTTTAACTGTAATTACAGAGTTTCAGTAATATATAATGTCAGTTTCATTCTTGTTCACTCAGGAGTGTATGATTGATGAGGACTGTGGGGACAACAGCTTCTGCCTGTATGAGATCATCACCTCCAAATGTGTCCCATGTCAGACGACTAATATGGTCTGTGTTCTGATCCATCTGTCTATATGTCTGTTTGTCTATATATCTGTTTGTCTATATGTCTATCTACAATTCAGTCTGTGTATATATCTATCTATCTATCTATCTGTCAGTCTGTACCTGTCTGTACGTCTGTCGGTCCGTCTCTCTACCTGTATGTGTGTCTATATATATGTCTGTCTGTTTTCTAATCTGTCTGTCTGTCTTCATGCTTATTTACTTATTTTTCTATCATTTGATTGTTATATCTGTCAAATTATTGTAAATTCTAAATATAGATTACACATATACAAAGCCTAATTTGTCATAAGCATATTATACAGCCCCTCACTTAACCACAGCTGAGCACATGTGAGTTAATGTAATCCAGATGGATATATATATATATATTTTTTTTTTTTTTTTTTGCTAATTTCCTGTTCTGCTTCTTGAATTGACAGGAGTGCTCAAAGGACGTGGAGTGTTGTGGAGATCAGCTGTGTGTGTGGGGTGTTTGTGCACAGAACAGAACCAAAGGACAGTCAGGAACCATCTGCCAGTACCAGAGCGACTGCAGTCCTCAACACTGCTGCGCCTTTCACAAAGGTCATCATAGTTTTAAGTCCAATTTTTATGATGGATTTTAAAGGTTTTAAAATCTAAAAGCTATAAATAAAAATGTATTTTAAAAGTAAGTGCATAAGTTAACTGCAAGACAAGTTTTTTCTACAAATCAACCCGTGGGTCATAAAAGTGCCTGTATAAAACAACAGTATTAGATATCAGTGCGCAGCTAGTTATATAGTAAAACATCTGAAACGTACTCGATTTCCTTGGGCCTCTCAGAAGACTTCCCCTCAAAGTACTACATAATTGTTTCCTTGAATTTGGAATTGCACTCCTTGCTCACTTGGTTCACAGTGCTCCTCAGTTTTCTTACCATTGCTTAAATTTAATCACAGACAAGAGACAAACCAACAACATTTGTAATACACTTCCTGAGGTCTGGAGTCCCTCTCATCTTAATCTGCTTCTTTCTGCTGTACATTTCACTGTCGCTCTCTCTCCCACCCTTTTAATATTCCTATTTTTTTTTCTCTCTCCAGCCCTGCTTTTCCCCGTGTGCCGCCCCAAGCCACAGGAAGGCCAGGGCTGCCACAGTCACCCCAATCAGCTGATGGATCTGTTACTGTGGGACGAGGAGGGGCCTCAGGAGCACTGCCCCTGTGCTATAGGCCTGCACTGCCAGCCTCTCAAGTGAGATTATTTCATCATTCCTTGCATGTGATGCATCTAGTCAGGGAGGTCTGCCAAAAAAAAACAATTTTTTTGAGAATTTTACATAGACACACACACACACACACATATATATATATGTATATATATATATACAGTACTGTGCAAAAGTCTTAGGCCACTAGTACTTTCACCAACATAATCCAGAAGAACTGTGGCAACGTCTCCACGATGCTTCAAAAAACTTTCCTGCAAAGCTACAGTTCTGTTCAAGGTTTTAGACACTTGTGTAAAAATTAGGAAGCTTTAGAAAATAATGCCATAAATAGATTACATTTTTCAACTTTAACAGCTTTTGGTAAAACAGCTTCTGTTCTGAGGCACACTTGCTCATAGTTTTTCAGGCAGCTTTCCAGGTAGTTTTTTTTAAGCATCTTGTAGACGTTGACACAGTTCTTCTGGATTTAGTGTGTCTCAGTTTGTTCTGTTACTACATGTCGTTTCAGACAGACTGGATGATGAGATCAGATCTCTGTGTGGAGCACTGGCTGTTGTCAGACTCCTTGTGCAGACTGTAATCTCATTGCCTTATTACAAAAATAATGTCTGGAAATGTAAACTATGTCCAAATGACATGCTACCACAAAAGAAAGAAATAACAGACTTAAAACCATTTTTTATTGGTGAAAATACTAGTGGCCAAACACTTTTGCATAGTACTGTATATATATGTACACATGCATATACATGTTATAGTTAAATGTACATGTAATAGTGTTTTTTTTAGAGAACATTAAAGATTCAAATGTATCTGTTGTTTTATGTTACAGGAATAAATCAGTGTGTGCAGACGACAGGAATGCTTCTGGTGAAGGAGATGCAGACTGATCGTTCCTAGCGAAGCTGAATTTTCAGCATTATCGGAATCTGCATTTTTTAATTTTTATTTTTTCACATTAAAGTGCCTACTTTCTCGTCCTAATTTATAGGGAGAGCTTTAATTTAAAACTTTTTTTGTGTGTGTAATTTGTTGAATGGCAATTGATAAACAACGACAATATTCTGAATATGTGGCTATATAGCTAGGCATTATATTCCTTCCAAATAAATACGGTTTCTGTACATTTTTGCCTGTTTATTGTTTTGAAAAGAAAATGTTTATAAGCAAACATTCTTATTAAGAAGTAAATCGCTAATAAAGTTAAAAAGAACGGAAAATCGCTTGTTGAAATGTGAACAGCAGATGGCAGTGCCGAGTTGTAGATATGGATGAGGCAAGCTATTAACTAGCTTCCCACCCCCCACACACAAATGTTAATCTGTGAAGGTAAATGTTTTATTAGTACAACTCATGAACTATTATATAAGCTTTATC
Organism: Enteromius paludinosus; assembly: GCA_032361165.1. Lineage (NCBI taxonomy): Eukaryota > Metazoa > Chordata > Actinopteri > Cypriniformes > Cyprinidae > Enteromius > Enteromius paludinosus. Next base: position 7,053,637 of record JAUMHQ010000094.1, on the reverse strand, counting down.
ACTTAAAAAAAACCCTGACAGATTCTGTGTTGCTTAGGGCAACATTTTACTATTGCACTCAAGTACAAAACAAGCAGACAATTACGACTCACTAAACTGAAAAACAAGTTCACAATTTATTCTTTATTTCTTTTGGTTCACAAACGAAAGGCACCCATTGATTTTTAAACCTCCACTGACATTTTAATGTGGCAATTACAATTTTACAAAGAAAAGAGACATTGTGGGGTACAGTTCACTTAGGCCACTTCTTAATAGTTACAGGATATTTTACGAAAATGTATATAGGTAGACAAAACAAAGACATGTGTCCCGTCAAGGTCTGACTTCAGCTTGATCATAAGGAAGAAAATGTATATATTATTATAAAATACTGCGGGGAATGAAACATGAGGTGACCTGAAACACACACACACAAAAGAAACCCAATGAAGCCTAATACCAATCCCAAAGAAAGCTACAAAGATAATTAGACTAATATAGGGGGGAAATGCTATTTTTTTTATTTTGGGGTAAATTAGGCCCTGCATACACAAAAGTAGTTTTCAAAATTACTATTCCACTCTAAAATAAAGGCAAGGATTATTAATTGTTTTTTAATCAGCTCGTCGTTAATAGAAAAGACAGAATAGTTATAATCCACAGTTAGTAACAATATCCATCAACTAGCGTGTCCTGGTAACGTTATGATATTAAGCTGTGCAAAGAGTTCGGCTTGTATGACAAACATAACTTGACATCGTGATCCGAAGCAAGTGTGACCGTAAAAGTAGCCTATACGGTGCATTTACATCTCTTCATTTCACTTGTCAATCACTTCCAATGAAAAATACTTGGTAGCAGACAATGTTAAATTACAGTGCTTTATCTAAATAGAACGACTTAGAAAACGTACATCCGTTCGCTCTTTTACGTGACTTCAACATTCATACCGTTCACAAAATAATTTGGGCGAAAAAAAAGAAAGAACGCCAAAATGCACATTCGCCCTCTTTTGATACGGACTCGGATCGAAGCGCTATAGAACGTAAAGCCGCTAACGTCAAATTATCGTACGTCTTACGTCATTTTTGAAAGCCGAGTGCTTTAGAAAAAGGTAACATGTTTTATGTACAATAGCTCATTACCTGAACACTAATAAGTTATGGCAAGAGACAATCATCGCGCTTTGTTTACGAAACACGAGCGGAACGAATTTGTTAATCGTTCGTAAAACGTTCAACGGCTTTTTTTACGAACCGTCGACGCAAACCCGTCCGCTCATGTTTATCAACAAGCCTCATAAATCATAAAAAGCAACTGTGTGAGGCTTGCTTTTTCTAGCATTTCTGAAGATAACGAACACGTTTATTAATAGCAGAGAAATTGCGGTTGACTGCTTTCACAAAGACATCAAGTAGTACATAAAAACATTTATTTTAAGATGACATTTTGGTATTGACTGAAAAAGAGATTGTGAAGACAAACATAAGGCCTGGAATCAGACACTCAAGACGCTTATTATTTGGTGACACGTCAATCACTTTCATCCATGGTGAGAGGTATCGGAAAGTATTAAGGCAAAAGACATGAATCGAACAAAGACATTGGGCACATGATGAAGTTCGTTTCTGAATTGTAGGCACAGAGCTCTCTTATTTTTTTCTCTTTGTGCTTTGTTGATTACAGTTGGAAAGGGGCCAATGCCGCCAACAAGTCTGAGCAGGTATGTAAACCATAATAATCAAGAGTCGCCCACGACCTGTTTGCGTTCAGGAGGTGGAACAGGTACAGTAAGTGCTCAAACGTGCTCGGCACGAACTTCACAGAGCTTCACAGGCCTCGAGCCCTGAAAATCCATGCTTTCTACATAGCAGTTGAGTGCACTTGCACCCTGTGATGTTGAGGGAGCATTTGCGCAGGAAGGGAGGATAGCAGATACTACGCCCGTACTCTTGACCCTCAGAGTCTGGAGTATCGCAAAGCAGAAGTGTGTGCATAGCCGTCGGGAGAGAAGGGTGGGAAAGGACAGTTGAGGTGGTTTCAGTATCTCATGGTGCTGGAGGCTCTGAAATAGGAGAGGAACTTGAAGCACAAGCTGACGACGAAGTACCAGATGTTTCTGGCCATCTGCGAACGGGCGATGAAAATGCGCCATATGAAGACTACCAAGATGGTGTTGAAAGTGTAGCGGATGTTCCGCAGCCTACAGGAAAAGCAAGCAAAAGAAGTTTCACATGAGGCTTCAGATATCATTCGAATGTGTTTTTGTTGCACGATTACACTACTGTTTAAATGTTTCGCAGTACGAAAAAAAAAAGAAAAGAAATGAATACATTCTATTCAGTAAGGATGCATTAAATAGATGGTGACAGTAAATACATGCATGTTTTAAAAACCCTGTTTTTCCTCAATTTTCCATTTAAAGAATCCTTTTAGCATCGGATTAGTTTTTAAACATTGATAAGAAGTAAATTAATAATGGAGTGCTAATAATAAATGATTTCTGAATGATTATGTGACACTGAAGCTGAAAATCGAGCTTTGCATTACAGGAATAAATACCATTTTAAAATAGATAACTGTCCTAAATTGTAATATTATATGACAATATTAGCATTTCGAATATATTTAATTTAATGAACGCAGATTTGTTATAAGACTTAAATTGCAAAAAAATTAAATAAATTATTCCACTTTTGAACAGTAATATATTTATATATATATATATATTTCATATGCATTTAAAATAATTTAATAATATTAATATATTAATCATTTTACATTTTGTCATGTTAAATAATATATTAATATTAAAACTAATATTAAACTTCTGGTCAATACTGATAAGCCAGTATATTTTTTTCTAAGCTATGGTAGATTGTCCATATAAATTAATAATTATTATTTACAAATATTTTAAAATTGCAGTCTTTAAATGTTTTCCCTTTTTTAAGATTAACCAAGCGATCGTGAGATTATGAGAAATTTGTTATACAACTGATAACAATGAATGAAAAATATTTAAGCAGTTGAATATGATGGTGCAACATCTACCATATCAGTGTGAATGTCACTCTGTTTCAACAGTTATCCTGAAAAGCTTGAATACTTACTTGTTCAAATGTTTGCGTGCTGCTGGGAGTCCTGACAACTCTTCATTGAGAACATACTTCTTAGTGCCCATGCAGTAATTCTCCATGTATTCTGCCCAGTGCAACTGCCTGACGTCAAAGTTAAATGCCTGAGCGAGAAAACGACATGCACTGAATCCAAGCATTGATAAAAGTCAGAGCTATCAGCCTCTTGAATGAATTGTTTATTGCCAACACGCTTTAAGTGACATGATTCAGAATCACAGATGCGACTTATTTAAGTGTGCCAACGGCAGACTGTGAGTGTATTAATACATAAACACACACACCTTCTTGTCCTCAGATCCCATCTGGTTCATGAGCATGGTGACGTTGTCTGTGTTCCACACCCACGAGTGGCTCGTGAAGTACTCCAGCACCATCATGGCCTTGTGCAACCGTGTGATTGTCTTCATCATCCTGCGTCGCCACGGAAACAACGCAGTGTAGCGAGCGAGAGAAAAGGAGAGACACGTGAGCGTTAGCTTCAGATGAGCATTGATGGGGGCTTTTTTTTCTCTCGTTTAATTCTCAAAAGGATAAGCGGTTTAATAAGAGCAGATGGTGACAGACTATGACCGTAGTTTAAAGAAACCACAGCTTGTAAATGACAATTTTTAGTGAAAGAAACAAAACTTTTCATTCTATGCAATGCTCTATTACATAAAAAAAATTATAAATATCAATTAGTGATGCCCATTTCTGCCTCAAAGTGATATAAAGCTTAAAGTATTAAATATTCACAATGTTTGTAATCACCTATTAATTACGAGAAATTAAGTTGCAATTGCAAGATATTAATTCACACTTAAGACAAAGTCACGAATTTCCTTTTACTTGGAGGCAAAAACTGGCTTCCACTGGTTAGTTTTTCCCAAATAAAGCAAAATATGTGGGGGAGGGGGGGTTTCAAAAAAATGCAAAGGAAACAAATAAAATAAAGAAAAAAGAAAGAAAGAAAAATAAATAAAAGTAAAATAAACAAAACATGAAAAAATTAAACAAACTGAAAAAATAAATAAGAAAGATTAAACAAGTAAAATGAATAACAACATAAAAATTAAACAAGTAAAAAAATTAATAAATAAAATAAAAATACAAAACAACAAATAAATGAATATTAAACAAGTAAACCAAAGTCAAATCAAACAAACGAATGCTCCTTTGTTAGTTCCAAATAATAATTCTCCAACCCATTCATCCTGTAGTGTCTTTGATTCAGGTTAGATCCCACTGCAGCACTTTTGAACCACAAACCTTTGGCAAACACGACTGGATTCCCATGATTTGGCTGAACAATGATCACACTGTTAAAACCTTGCAGGACCTTGTAGGGCACCTGGGCGTATTTGTGTACTTAAGATTGTAGTTTGTTCTAGTCGGTGTACAGGTATGAAAATTTCAGGCTTTAATTGACAAAGCACTGTTGGAGTAAAATGCAAATGTCCAGAAACGCCCAGTTTCCCCATCAAGATCTGTTATGGATTGGATAGGGAATGACTACATGCACTGTATTAGAACACCTCATTTTAAATACCAAATTCCAAACACTCTCATGGTGTTAAAACCAATCAATTAAACAAACGCTTGCACCTTAAACCAGATGCACATCAGCAGTACACAACAAATTCACTGAATCTGCCTGAGCAGAAATTAACATTGAACTGAAAGACCTCAGATTTAAGGTGCATCTCAAGCAAGTCGTTTCATCTCCAGGTACCAAACACATCTAACTCCCTGCAATTAAAAGCATTTTTGCATGAATGGATAATTGTCAAATATGCATTCAGCGTTTGCCTTTGCAACCTTGTAATTTCTATTTTGGTGGGTTAAACCAGAGGCTTTCAAACCGTTTTAAAACCAGGGACCACCTTTTTAAGAGATACAGGCAGCTGTATATTTTAGTAAATAAGTGTTTACATTGGTGTGACACGTTTTATAAATTAATAATTAAATATATATATATACATATATATATATATATATGTATATATATATATATATATGTATTTTTTATATATATTGTCACTGTAAAAATGAATAGTAAATTTTTAATAGGAAGTCAATAGGGAATTTTTTGTATTATGTTAACAGCAAATATTTTTCCACCCACAAATTAAATTTAAAGATAAATAATTAGTAAAAAATAAAACAACCTAATTATCATAATTATTAAAATATAAAATATTTTTCAATAAAAATAATGTATTTAAAAAAAAATTTGAAAATAAAATGCTGAGAATAAACACACTTGTGTCTTTTTATTTAAACATTTATTAGCTCTAACGGCCCTAAAACAGAAATTAAAACACACACTGCCAATAAAACACATTGGCATATGTTTCACTTTTGTGGGAAAAATATTAAATTATGCACAATTAAAATGATTTCCTAAATTTTCATCAAACTATTTATAATTTAGCATATAGTCCTGGACCCACGTTTGAAAACCACTGCGTTTAAACAATTCTCAGAGTAAAGAGTTTGGTACCTGGCTCCATTATTAACGAGTGCTGTTCTCTGATCAGTTTGGCTTTTATGATGGAAAATATTTTTGCACACAGTCCGTATCTGATCTGAGCTGAGCACTCCCGCTTAGTGAGTAAAGCCTGCCTTATCCAAACTATCATTCCCAACGTCCACTACGTTTTCATGTGCCACAAGAGCAGACCAAAAGACCTCTCTTGAAGACTTAATGGCATGGCTCAGAAGAAAAAACAAAACAAAAGATGGTATAATGGTATGGATCCATCTCCTTTTCCAAAATCAAAAATAAAAAATAAAAAAAGCGTGCAGGACTCCATGCACTTTATGGTAGCCCGGCAGCAGCGTTTGTCCGATGCCATGAAGTCGAGCAGACGGCCAGGCTGGGCGGTTCCTGAGCAGTTCCTTCCCAGCCGGCCTGCCGCCATGCCACACCACGCACCCAACACCCAGTGCTGGAGGTGAGGGAGGGGAGGAGGGAGGACAAAGGGGTGGAGAAGCGGGCACTGAAGACCTTACCGGGGCTTCTGACCCGTCAACATGAGAAACCCGTCATACAGCAGGGCAGGAAGGGTGTGACTCACTGTGGTCCAGTACTGATTGGTAAAAGAGTTGGATCGCAGGTTAACATTGGGGCGTCTGAAAGCCTGTTCTAAAGGGTTGGTCTTGAACGTCATGTTTATGCAGTACTCTGTGGAGAGGAATACAGGCATACAACATACAAGAGCAATTTAAACACAGAGCTACACAACACACATGGATAAGCGCACACACACACACACACACACGGATGGGAAGCGTGCAGAACCCAATCTCTGAGTGGGTTATGCATCCTTGCCCAAGACACGGAGAGTGACACGTGACGGCTAGGACTGAGCTGGGGAGGAGGAAAGGGGCGAAGCAGTCGGATTTACCTGGGCTCTCTTCCTGACATCCTGAGGAAGAGATCATATAGGAATGCTGGCGCCTTGTGGCTTACAGCAATCCAGTACTGATTGATAAGGTGATTGGTTGTGAGATTTACATTAGGCCGCCTGAAGGCCTGCTCGAGGGGGTTCCTCTTGAAAGTGGATATAACATGGTACTCTAAGAGACAAAAAGGGGTTTAACAGTAAACAGCACAGCTGTGCATGACTTGGTTCAGGGTTAAAAAGCAACATTTTTAGGGTTTCTTCCATTCTTAAGTACTGGGCTCATTTAATTGGCATTAATCAGATATTAAGATCTTTTTTAAAGCATAGTATTGTAAACTCAAAGATTGTGAGTTTTTTTTTGGAGCAGTTAACAGAATTGCAATTTATTTTAAATTAAATGCAATATTAAAAAAAAAAATTATATATAAAAAAAAAAAATATATATATA
>JAUMHQ010000094.1:6994312-7010323 GCA_032361165.1 Enteromius paludinosus | reverse complement strand
CGTGGCCGCATCACCACCTCGGGTGTGCATTATTTTTCTAATAATTCAACGGCCCGTCGTCAATTATTCCTTACTTAATTAGATGATGTGTTGATTAATGAAATCGCAAATTAAATTTGGCTGATTAAATTATCCACAAAAATCATTTAAAGCTATTACTGTGAGACATTACGAAAAGTAGCTTTACAAATACATAGTTGATTCAACATGAAATGTATTCCACAAACATTTAGCCAGCTAAATGATTGAATGACAGCTGATTCATTCAGGAATGAAGTAAACAACTCTCTTTATGAAAGGCCTTTTGAATCACTGGTTCACTGATTCATTCAAAACTCAGATTCATTCCACTTTAAAGATATTTTTAGTGGCAACCCCCCACAATATTAACTTATTTACTGTACAGTTGTATAAAATCACATTTAAACTCGTGATATTCAGGACAAAAACTGCAATTGTGTCATATTGCTCTCACTGCTCGTGCTATATCGCTTATCGTATAATATAAATATTAGACAAAACCTCATACAAGGACATTTTTTGCCCCAGTATATTGAATTTTAGGGCATAACTGCCTTTATGGATTTTTTAAATACATTTATTTGTCAACAGTTTACTATATTAAATGTAAGATGACATCCAGTTCCGGGGGCAGGATCTGTGCATTGGCTGCATAAAAATATTTTAATTACGTTATTTTTCATAACTAATTACGTTCATGCATTAAACTCACAGCCTTAATTTATTTCTGAATTATCATTCATATTCACAACGTCTGCTTTTGTCTCGTAAGTTTGGTTTATGGGTACATACGTGTGACCCAGATGTGGTCCAGTTCAGAGGATTTCTCTGTGATTTTGGTGCTGAATGAGCGCAGAGCCAGCTGGAGCTTCTTCCTGTGCAGCGGATGTTTGATTCCCAGTTCCTACATGCAGAAGAAAAAAATAAATTTAAATCCAGATGGTTGCAACAGCATATTGGTAATTTGGCAAGTATCACGTCAAGAAATGAAAACAGATATTTAGCAATGTTCAATTAAAGACACATAAAGTCTCACGTAAATGCTGTAACGGTTCTGATTCATTAAAAACCAAATCCGAACATTTAATTGAGTGGGTTTGATGGCAGAACAAATTAGTAAGTCACACAGCATTACTGATGCGGAACAGAGGTTAAAAGCGGTCTGGCAGGTTGAACCAAACCACAACAACCTGAAGCGATAGGCATAGCCAAATCATTTCACATGGCCCGCCAGGTGTTGAATGAGGAAATCAGATGCTGCTGATGTAAGCCACAGGTCTGAATTTGTTACTTTTCTCACCTTCTCAAAGTCCTGCGATGAAGCAGAGAGCAGAGTCTGACCGCTAGTGACCCACTGTCTGGCCATGTTCACGTACTGGGCCAGACCAAACTCCTCCATCCATGCACACACTTGATCACATGACCATTTGGGGAAAGGGGCGTTTGTGTCACTGCAGAACACAAATGTAGAGTATTAGACACAGGAATAAAGGTGCTTGCTTGTGTTTAGTATGGCTCATTGTAGGTGATGAGATACCGTGCAGAGGCACCGGTGCCCAGGCAGGTGAGTCGAGGGCCAGCCGTGGCCCTGAAACCCCCTCGCTTAAAGTCTGAATCAGAACCATCTGCAGGAAGACTGCCTGACTGTGTTCTCCTGATCCTGTGAATCAGACCAAAAATAATGAAAAAAAAAAAAAAAGAATAGAAGCCAATATTATTACACCTCATCCTAATCCCCACACTAATTTCAATAAGGATTTCACACAAATCTTTAACCAATAAAAACCCCTCAAATACTCACTTTCCCCACAGTTTTCGAATGCCTTTCTGGTTCTTCTTGTGCTCTGGTGAAACAGGAGACTGCTGACCTGATTCTACTCCAGACGACATGGGTGAAAGGTCAGACAAGGTCGAGTCATCTGTCTTCTCCACCTTTCCTGTGAATAGGAAGCCATTCACTTTTAAAAACACACAAATGCATAACCGAATAAGTTCAATATCGGATTGAATACACGTTATTCTATCTTTACCCACCAAGCGCAAAGTGATAATGCTTTCCTTGCGGCCCTGCAGCAAATATTAGCCATGCAAGAGAGCAGAGGAAAAGAAAGCAAAGACTTGTGTCACAATGCTGCAGAGCTGGTTGTACATTTTTACTTCCATGGAGCTTATTTTTGAAATAAGAGAAGTTGAATTATGTAAAAATGCATAACTTTCAAATGTATAACCCATTTTGATGAAGGTAGTTGAAGTAAAATAAGCAAACCAACCAAACTGAAAAAGAAATATACTAAAATGTATTTAAAATGCATTTCATTTATGTTAAGTACAGTATACTACAGATACATTTACACATTATGTGCTTCATGAAATACCCTGCAATTTTGTTTTGGTATACTAAACTGGTATGAAAATCAGTAAATATGTTAATAGTTTTTTACTAATCGCATAACAAAATAAATGTATTTTTTATACATTACTTTTTACTAAGGAAGGCGCTTGTATACATTTCTAGTTTTTTGCATCAAACGTATTAACTGTAGCCTATGATAAAACCCTTATTCCTTTTTTCCATATACAGTACATTATATTTGCATCGCATCAAGTTTAAACTTAAAGTAAAGCAGGAAAGCTCAAACGGTACAAACTAAGTCTAATCTCTGAGAGGAGAGAAGAAGAGGAAAAATAAAAATCCTCTGCTTCAGCTTTAAAAGAATCAGGATAGGAGAGCTTAGGTTAAATCCAATATGACACAGCAAGCGTGTGCTCTGTGGTCGCATGCTAACTTAAGATTGAGAGGACAATACCTAAAGCTGGAGCACTGGCGCTTCGGCAGCGATCTTCGCACCGAGCGAGAGAGGGCAAACACACGCAGAGACAGTCACACAGCCCAAGAGATGGATTAGTCAGAGAGAGAGAGTAAAGAGAAGATACACAGACACCCATGCAAAAGACACCACAGTGTTAAAAAAGCAGAATAAGAAGGTTAAAAAGCTTTTATAGTAAAAAAGCTTAGAGGACAAAAGCAAACAAGCACAACCACACCAACCAAAGTTATACAGTATTAATAATGTCAAAAACAGACTAAAAGGTATATAAACTCAAAAATGTCCATATTTTAATTTTGTATTAATATAAACATTTTAATATAATATAATATTATATTAAATTATATCTTTTTTTACTGTCAAATGATTAATGGTGATTAAAATCGCATCCAGAATTTATTATGCATATATAAACACATAAATGCAACATCAATGCAAGAAATAAAATGCATATAAAATTACATTAAAGGTTCCCTCAAAGGCTGACTTAAATTCGTTTTCAGACCCAGCCCTCGTAACAAATGATTTCAACACACAGCAACTGAGGCTGCTGGGAGAAAACTGCTTACTCAGGTTGAATTCGCTGTCTTCACTTTCATCAGGTGACAGCTGCAGAGGGGAAGACGGCTGCAGTCTCACGCCGTTCTGCTCTGGACGGCTAAACTTGCCCGGAAGCGTCTGGTATTTGTTATTTTCGGGATTATATCGGTTCTGTGGAACAAATGCATTCATCTAAGTGATTAAATATTTATGCTGAGATTACATTATATTAACCAATAAAGTGCAACAGCTTTCAAATTTTATTCAGCAAATGCACATTTTATTAAAACAACAGCGTCTTCTCGTTAATAAGCATTTATCTTAAAATAAGCCAGGCAAACAAAAAGATATGCATACGTTATGTTACCTAAAGCATGTGCATACAGCAAAACCTATTGTGTTGGGTTTGCTTTAGTTTATTGGTTTATGTTCGCTAATAGTACCTCTAAAACAGCCTCTACTGGTTGGCCCACTACATGCTTAAGAAAAAACAATAGTCAAAACACAAACATACACTCAGTTAGATGAATCACATTGTTAGTTGAAACACACAAAACTTTCATGTTAATCAAGCAATAAAGAGATCTGCGTTGAGTTAAAAGCCTTTTGTTAATGATATGAGTTAGGTGGGCACAAGAAGCAGAAGATACAGATTTGTTTATATAAAATGATTCAAGTGTTCATACCATCTGTAAGCTTCCACTCTGGAGTTCTTCCAAGCTGGTGGACAGCATCCGTTGCATTGACCTGAAAGTCAAACCATGCACAATTCTATTAAACATCTGGTGATTGATTATTGTGAAAAGACAACTAGACCGCTACAACTAGACCGGTTAGTAACAGCATGTGTGGTGGTGCGTGGCAGAAACATCACAAGAACAAGGCCCCTGCTAGTTTAGAAAGGCTTCAAGACAAGCACAAACACACGCACTCCACTTGCCATTGTCTGCTGTAAAAGCCCAAGTCTCCAATGGATACCATCGAGGTCTCCACGGAGGGCTGTATACTGCGACAGCTGGGCCAGAGAAGGATAGAACGGGATGGAGTGCAAGGAAAAGAGATAGAGTTGACAAAATCAAATTAGCTTGGGTGAACGATTGGGACAGCGAGTTTGAAGTAAAACGTTCCTTCTCCCATAGAGGCCTCCTGATCCCTATTGACTTTAAGAGCAGCGGCCCACTGAGACTCTGCTGTTATCGGTGTACTGTTAGTAACACAAATTCTCACTCACCTGGAGTCCAGTTCCCTCTGTAAACACGGAGGAGAGACCAGGAGTGGCGACGGACCTCGGGAAGACATCTGTGGAGAGTAAAAGAAACAGAACTTCACATAAAACCAAACCAAAGATCAATGGAAATATGGAGACACATGGACCATTATAAACGTCTTTGTGTTTTAGCATTTCAGGTTTTCTCCTGAATTCCACTTATATTTTTTCATAATGTTTTCGAATGTAACCGTTTCAAATTCAAATCCTGAACACCAATCTGTTTTGTGTTCGATTCAATTTTGTTCTTTTAGGCAACAATTATGCACTAAAACGATCAAAAGTGGCAGTAAAACAGGTTTGCTGCTTAGTAATAGGTAGTAAGGTAGGTGTAGGATTCGGGACGTAAAATAAGGCATTAATATGTGCTTAAATACTACTAATAATATGCATGCTAATCAGCTACTAGTTAAGAGACCCTAATATAAAGTGTTCTATTATTACCCACTTAATGGATATGAAAACACGGTCATGACATTCCATTAATGATTAATGATTTTCCATTAATGGTCTGGTTGTGCTAGAAAGGCAATGTAAGTGGAACTCAAAAAAGCAATATCATCTTGTTTTTCTGTGATATGACCTATTTCAAAGCTTGAACGGTACCTGTAGCTCTGATCTGACAATGTCAGAGTATGCTTTATGCGTCAAGGCTCTTATCTTTCGATTGCCGCTAAGATCCTCTTCACTGCTGCCAAAAAGCAATGTATCGTTTGCCACTGAATAGAGAGAGAATCACCTTCAGTGTCAGATTCATCTTGTAACAGTGACTAAAACGTTACGTTTTCATCAAAGGTACCTTGAGAAAGGGCCAAGCCGTCCTTCAATTTCCTGTACTGGCCCAACAGAAGATTGAGTTCCTCTATGTGTCGATCCTTCAGAAACAAAATGGAGTTGATGTTTAGTCTGAAAGCAAACCCCCTCTACCTGTTACAACATGCATGCTGCCTCCTGCAGATTTTAGACCTGTTAACAAATGCAAAGTGCACAGATGTTTACCTTTTGATTATTGGCAGATATTAGTGTCTCCATTCCAGTTTTTAACCTCTGCAGCTCTTGATCTGGAATGGAATGAGCAAACAAAGTTTAATATGCATTATTACATCATTTTGGCAGTGTTGGGGAAGCTACTTTAAAGTGTTAGTAGCATTAGAATGCAGCAAGCTAAACAAAACGTTGCTACTTTTAGTCAGTCCCTCCCCAACACTGTATTGTGATGGCATGCTCAATTTACAAAGCACACAAATAGATGATGTTGAGAGAGAAGCTCAGAAAGATGTGATGGTCTTTCTGAAGGGCTGCCAGGAGAAATACAGTAGTTGTGAAAAGGAACGCCATTTAAAACAACATTTTCTTTAAGTGTGTACATGCTTTCCAGGTTGACACATGCTTTCTGCCAAGCAGTCAATTACTCCAGCACTCATAGCAGAATGTCATGCTCAGAAAAATTGTCTCTGTAACCGACATTACAACCGTCAAGTGAACCAGCTATCATGTTTGATGATCCAGCTTGACCTCCTTAGAACTAGTATGACTAGTATTTCCAACACGGAAACTTTTCTTCACTTTCCTATTTTTATTATTATTAAAAAATTAACATATTCATATTAGTAAATTAAAATGATGTACAATCCAGTGGGTAAATGCAATTTAATCATTTATTTAATTATTATGTAAAATATTCCACAGAATATGTAGGAATACAAATAAAATCTAATGTCAACAATAACACCAATGTGCTTTTTTATATATTATTTTTTACTTTTTTTATATTAATTTTGATAATTTTTTTATTAATAATATTTTCTAATTATATAATATATTTAATATGTTTAATTTTATACTTCATTTTACTATATTATAAAGTCATGGTATTTTGTCTTTTTTTTTATTTATTATATACTATATTTAACATCTCATTAAAAAAGGGTTACACATATAATTAAAGACTTTTCGCACACTGTTATGGCTCTGAGAAACACTTCACAGGCAATAAAACACACCCACTATTGGGATGTTAATAATACACAAATTATGAGATTAACTGCTACAATGTGCTTCAATGAAGTTCGGCAACATAAAAGTAGCTGCGAGTAGTTGATTCATCTCTTCTTTGTCTTTCTTTGAACTGGCCCTGGTCCTGTATTAATGAGTTTTAGCTCACAGACCTATGGGAAAGCAATGTGGCTGCGGGGTGTGACAAGCATGAATCAGCCACTTAACACCCCCTCCACACACACACAGACACACACAAACACACACACAGGTAGCCATTGAGGGGATTGGTGCGACAGGCTTGACAGCATGCCAGTGTACATTAGTCAGATTGACAGAGAGATGCTAAGGGGCAGCTGAATCAAGCTGGGGACAGGATGGGAGGATCTGAGACTTTGAAATGTGCGCTTACGTTTGTCTCTGAGCTTTCTCTTATACACTTCCTCTACAACAGGGAGCGGTGGACAGCAGAGGCCATCGTGATTACCAAAAAGATCCATATGTTAGTAATTTCAACACTCACATGAACAGTTTCCAACACACACAGACACTCCCATGCAGCTAGTTTTTGGTACTTTCCACAAACAGAGTACAAATCAGTGTCAGATTGTCAAGCTGCAGAGGCATAAATCTCGGTTAAATAACCTGGTAAATAAATTAAAATCTAACGTAAAAATTAATCTAGCATGTTAGATCAATCATCATACATTTTGTCTATTTAACTGTGATATTTCTGCTAAAACAACAAATATCAACAGTCAAACTAATCAGGGTTTTAAATTGTGCCAAAATTAAGAGTTTCAGGTCTTATTTTGTACCTTATTGGTGAAAAGAGACATTTTTTATCAATGTAATGCTAAATTATTCTGTACTAAGGCCTCGCTTCAGCAACCGTTAGAATTAATCTTCTTAGAGGTACCTCTCTCTGTGATGTCATTGTTGATGGTTCCTCGCGACATGAGCTGATTCTGCAGACACTCGATTTCAGCATCCTTTGTAGCAAGCAGCTGCTGGAGTTTGGCAATTTCAGTCTAAAAAAACACACACGTTAAGCAGATTAGATTGAAATATCTTCAGCTTTAACCATCATTTTATTAACATTTTCATATAAGAAAGAAGACAACGAGGTCCACATTTTACGCAACATCATGGTCTATCTTCAAAATGGACTATCATATTAATGGTATTTGGTAGAACAGGGGAATCTGACAGGCACAGGCACAATGGGGTTAAAAACAGATAAAGACCTTCCCCATTTGGGGGCGGAAGAGGGGGGGTGGGTTGACAAATGGTACTTCCATACTTAAAAACACCCACTATATTGGTCACAAAACAAGAAACAAAAATTGGACTACCACAAACAAGTACGCTTTTCCTGTTTAGCATATAGCATTTTGCTAACATTCACATACTGTACCACCACCATCATGCTCAGACATGATTTTCCAGAAAACCAATTCAAGTAGCTACAAGGTTAAAGAAAGGCACAAAATTATTATTTTTAGTTGATGAATTAACACCACAAAAACTATTTACACCTTGTAGCTTTCTAGCTTTATCAGTATGATCTCGCTTTACATCCGCTTGAAGAGATTACTTCAGTCATGCCAATAGGAACATCAAAAAATTCTAAAATTGTTTGGCAGCAGATTCCTTACATCAGTGTCCTGACCTCGTAAATGCTGAAATGTTAGCACACAGCAATACACATGACCTTCCTGTAATGTCTGTGGAATCAATGCCACTACAAACAAACATTACCCCATCGCCCATTGTTTAGTCAAAGAGTGGCTTGTAACAAGCACACATAACTAAACTAGGAAAAATGCATTTGTAGTATTACATTACAGGCTATCGAAAATATAATATAATGTAAATAAACAATGTACTGTATGTACAGATATATGTACAGATATAGTGTGTGAATCGCCATATCCCCATATTGAACTACTCAACCCTTGTTCCCAAGACAGACAAATCTAACAATCTTCCAGAGGATGAAGTAATGCATACCCAATCCAACACGCAAATTCTCACAAACATACACGTGCTTATTTCATCAATGTGCACTAGGCAAACAGAGCTAAATCATCTATTAGCCTATCCACATGTCAAGTTAACTACACCACATGTGGTTTAAAAGATTCCCACTGAACCATGTGAAGCTCTATTACTGGCTCAACTGTTTGAGAGGAAATGAAAGCCATCTTAACAGGTCAGCATTAAATCTGGGATCTTTAAGCTGTAAGATTATTGCACAATATTCAGTTGCTTGTCAACAACTGACCGAGTGCATGTTATATAAAATGGGGTCTAATCTTGCCCTTGGACTCCACCTTCCCTGAAAGTTTTGAGTGATCCTTTGTTTAGATGATTCAAGTTTATTTGATTGGGGTTGTAGCTAAGCTATGCAAGGTAGTGGATGCCTTTGACATAAAACGAGGGTTCAAGAGGCACAAGGAGTGGGAGCTCAGAGAGGCATAACAACCAAAGGAGTGGACATTTTTAAGAAACTATGATGAAGCTTAGAAAACACAGACCTCCAAGTCTTGAGTAAAGGTGGAAGTATTATGAAAGCAATCCTGTCCTAAATGGCACTCTTGATGCAAACTTGTGGTCATGTGGTTTTTCTCTTTTTTTTTTCCACAAGAGCACAGGGTGTCCCATTTTGTGATCCAAAAGCGTATTTCGCATGTGTCATCAATAGATCTTGAAGCACGTGGACAGTTTTCCGGAAATATTATGTCATGTGGACTCAGGAAACCGCAAGGACTAAGGGTGCCATTTTGGGACAGGGTCATAATCGCCCTCTCCTTTGCGCCATACTCCTCAGTGAGGATGACAAGGGATAAGAACGGGGAGCGGGGTTAAGCACCTGAGCTGTCCGACAGCGCTCCTCCCAATGCTGTCGTTCTACCTGAGTGTGCTCGACCGTGAGCTTCAGTGTAGAAAGCTTGGTCATGAGCGACTGGTAACAGACATGGAGGGAATAGGTGATAGAAAGCTGGAGGAAAAGAGAACGCAAGAGGGACGTTCATTATGCTGAGAGCTTAAGGGTTTGTGAGAGTGCAATGAACAATTGAATAAAAAGTCCAATTAGTATGTATACAAGTTATGGGATCTAAGCAAGTAGTTGCATTGAAAGACTTTGCATTTGAGGTTAAGCCAATATGGAAAAAGAGACTGTTAGTGAATGCTGATGGGGCAGTTAAAGTTTGTAATGAACAAAACAGAAACATAAGAGCACCAATTACTAGACTGAAGGCCAATAGGAATACAGATGAAATATACATTACCTTAGTGGCTTTGAGCTTCCTCTCATATTGCGATTTCTCCCCCTCCAGTTCTTCAACTTTGCTCTTTAGAAGGTGAAGCTCTTGTAGCAAAGCCTGATGAATAAGCAGAAACAAAGGAGAACAATTATAAACCGCCTTGCGGTGGCAAATATCCAACCATTCTGGGAACAGCTCCTGGAAAGACTATGCTTCTGCCTAAGGTACAGAGCCCCTAAATTAACTTTGCAGAAAAAATAAAACCCTGAGACTTTCTTGTGCATGTGAAAAAGTTTTCTTACGCACATTCAAAAGTTCCAGGAGTCTTTTTTTCCCCTGCAAATTCTACTTCAGGGTATCCATACTAAGTACTTTCAAATAAATACAAAGAAAAATTCAGGAGAAAGGGTTTGGACTGACCCTTGAAGCCCACACCGTGCAGTTAAAACACAAGAAAGCTCTGGAGATTCCTGGAGAACCTTATTAGTTTCATTAACTAGGTAAGATACCTTGAGTCCTCAAAAACTGACAGAACTGATCAAGGAGAAAGAATCTAATAGGGTCACCACTAAGCCCACAGCCCTTCTGGAAGCTCTCTGGATCTACCCAGCAACTGTTAGCGTTAGTGAACTTCATTCATGCAGGTTTAAACCCAAAATAAATCATGACATGTCATCCGAACACACTGCAAACACCAATAACCATGAGATTCCCACAGTGGAGCCCGCAGACACATTGGTTTCACTGTAGGAAGAGGCAGTTAGTAGTAATTCCTGTTGGAGTGTCCAAAAGTGAGACGGGGGAATGGTTATGTTTTAGGGTAAAGCAAGAAGGTAAAAACAGGGTCTTGAAGTAAGTCCACCACGTAATGAGGATCTGCCTACATTCTCTCCTCCACTTCTACAGCGGCAGCTGCATTCCTCAGCATCCGAGGCACCAAGGCCCACATCGGGGCTCTGGTCGAGAGCCTCGCGTGTGCCACTGTCCCCCAGGCTTTCCAGGGCCCGCTGCTCCTGAATGCGATTGCTGATTTCCTCCTGGAATTTACACATCTGCTCCTGTAGTTCACTAATTAGATTAACCACACTCTGAGAGAGCAAAAACAAGAAAGCCAGAACAAAAAAAAACAAACAAACGTTGATCAGATTTGGAAACACAGTTAAACATAGACATAGATGGTCTTACAATTAATCTCTGGAGGCATATTTATCTTTTGATTTTCATATCTAATATATGAAATGTCTACTCCAGACAAGTATTTCCGGAGGTTCAGGTTCCTTTAAAGTGATAACCCAAAATTACAATTCTGTCATTAATTAGTCACCGCTTTGTCGTTCCAAACCTGTAAGATCTTTGTTCGTCTTTGGAACACAAATTTGAATATTTTTTAAGGAAATCTGACATTTCTGACCCTGCATAGACAGAAAGGGTAATACCACCTTCAAGATCCAGAAAGGTAGCAAGGACATTGTTAAAATAGTGACATGCTGTCTATGGAGGGTCAGAGAGCTCTCGGATTTCATTAAAAATATCTTAATTTGTGTTCTTAAGATGAATGATGGTCTTATGAGTATGGAAAAACATGAGGGTGTCAAAATGTATATTTTTGAGGGTGAACTAACCCTTTAAGTGTTTCAGCCTGGACTTTTAGAAAATAAATTGTCTTAAAACCCAATTCAGTTTTTCTTTATTTGTCCACTACGAATGTCCAACCTGAACTGTATATACACATAACTTTGTCAGCAGTACAGTATTGGCTCTCTTTATGTGTTATGCTTGGAATAATGTTCTTCAAATGGCAAAGGTGGTGAAAGGACCTGAATTGTGACCCACTCTTTGCCAGTAAAAACAAATTACTGACCCACTTTTCAGTTTAAAGAAGGGGCTACATGAGGACAAGCTTTTCTGGGAAGCTAGATACAGTATTTCAGAAGATAAAACACAGGTGAGTAATATATAATAACGTAATACTTCTCCTGGCACATATGACAGTGCTATGCACGGATTACAAGATCTGACTTTAGCAACGAGTATGTTAATGTTCAGTTTGTTTTTCACTTGTGAACAAGCGAATGATTAGTCAAGCTAATCTTGGCTGTTCTGACAGAAATGCAAAGGCTGTCAGCCAGAGGAAGTTTCATATGATATTCCCCGCTGATGCTAAAGCTGATGATAAGGTACCAGTTCCAAGCTTATTTTTAGCTCTATGTTAAAGGTTTGTGAGTGGGGGAGATGTGTGTGGTGAAAGTGTTTTGCGCCTGTGATATGTTCAAAGTGAATTTCTACCATTCCGTCCCGTTGAATGGAGCCTTGCAGCTGTCACCCTTGAGGCCAGTGTTTGTTGATGCAACAAATGGAAGGAGAGCTCAGTTACCACACAACCAAAAGTGTGTGGTGACGCTATGAATTTATGAGAACGCTGCAAGAATGAATGATTTACAAGAGCGAGTCATTAATCAGTAATCCCCGAAATTTCAACATCACCCAGTCACAGAATATGCACACACTTTTGTGTCAAGCGAGATTTGTGCACATTTTTCCCAATATGACTAGACAGATTTACACATTTACATTTCCAAATATGAATAATCAAATGTGCATACCCGATAAACACACTCCTGAATAGCCACTAGCAGCTTTTCTTCATTTTTAGCTTTATTTCTAAAGGTGAATGACACCCTTTGCAGATGTTTGTTAAAAAGTGTGTGTGCAGCTGCACACTCCTCAAGACAAGCACTGAGCACTTCTGGCGTCTGTCATTTTACGTTCATCAAACTGCCTGTCACTGTCTCCCATTTAGGCCCACCGCATGCTTTTGTGTCTCTACCGATTAGCATCTTCCCTTATCAGCGCATTGCCTTTTTGGCACCGGGAGCATTTGTGGGATGTAGCAGGGTTTGAATGTGTATGTGTAATTGCCTGGGTGTGTGTACATATCTGTAAATCATGTTTCTGCAAGCACACTGTCAGTGTGGAAAGACTGAGTCTGTGTGATAGCCCGGCGGAAACCAATGACAAAGACATAACAATGAGACATCTATCTGCTGAGAGTCAAACTCCTTCCTGTTTTAAATCCGTGGTATACCTACCTGAAATAGGTGAATGTTTACATGGAAAGTCAAAAGAGAGTGTTTTCTAATGACCAATGGCTTTTTGGATACAGACTGGAGTCACAAAGACTCAATATTTTAAGCTGAAACTTTCTATTAATATCCATGGCTTTGAATTCTCTGATGTTTCCAGGTTTTCCCATGACTCTGGGAGACCTGTCCACTTGTTGTTTTGGAAAATGCTTTGAAAAAGGAACCATTCCATTTTTAGACAACCAGAGATGTAGAAAAATAAAGCTAAAAACAGATGCTCCTTTAAAGTTTTATGGTGTTTTTCTGAGTCTCTGTGTAGTCTGTTGGCTCTGTATAGTGCATTACACTGCGAGTCCGACAAGTAATTAGGTGTTAAGAGGCGATAAATCTACAGGATCTACATATACACACCACAACATAAACATGCCACCATGACTTCCCTGTTCCCTAGTTATGTTTCCATGCAACATATGGAAACATCAGATTAAATGTCAGCTCAAAACCTTTTGAGCACGTTTACTGATCTTGTATTTCAACGTGATTATCTTGGAAACCAAAATCAGTTTCTCCTCTATAGAACCATATACTTTTTTTTGTATTAATATACCCCTGTATTTAACAACTGCCACAGTGTGTGTGTGTGTGTGTGTGGTTTTAACTGAATTAGTGCCAACAGGTGGAGAACAAAGACGCAGACACACTGAATTAAAAAGACTTAAATAACATCACCAGTAAACAAAAATCATATAGTCAACAAATCTATATCAGTATAATATAAACATATAAAGTGTTCATCAGTAGTATTATGTGTAAACAGGAAAACATAGCTGTCAGCCAATTCCAGATAGCAGGGGTGTGAAAATACAGATATAACATTTATTAAAAAAAAAAAATATATATATATATATGACAGAGAGAGAGAGAAAGAGAGAGATAAAAAAAAATATATATAAAACACACTGTATTACTTAATAAAATAAAATTTAAATTAAAATTTTTACTTTAAATAAATCTGAAAATAATTCTGAAATTTCTGTAATTTAAATAAAGCCTAAAAACAATTCAAAGTAAAATGACTAAAAATGCACAAATAAATTAAGCCACCACGATATAAAACTAAAAAGACAAAAGCACTTAATATTACTTAAGTTCAAACTAAAATTAAAAACTAAAATCAAAGATCAAACTAAAATATAAAAATACAGCTAAACTATTATTTAATATTTACTAAAATAAATGATATGCTGTGACAATAAAATGAGTACTAGTATTGTGACATCCCTACAAGACAGAAAAATTGAGGAAGTTAACAGCCATAGGCTTAAATCAGTATCTTTTAGGGAACTACAATAATATGATACTAATTAAATACCATCCCCTAACAGATGAACCCACTGCCTTGTACATGAGCCGACGGACTGGTACAGTACCTCTGCTTTATGATGTTTCTGCTGTTCATCTATGTGGTTGTGTTCCTCCTCCATGCCGACTAGCTTGAGTTTCAGATAGGAAACTTCATCCATGAGTTCCAGTTTCTGTGTCTCCAGTGAAGTTCTGCTAAAGAGCTCCTAAAGCACACGCACACACGTTAGCGAACACATGGGGACACACAAACACACCCACACAGTTGTACTGTATACAGTAACAATCACACAGCGCACAGACGCTCCTCGCTTCTCCACTGGACAACTTCTCTCACAGTAACGATTAGGCCGAAGCCAAGCGTCGCTAAATATACTCGAGCAATGAACGCTATTTTTACTTCCCCTGACTCTCTGGTGCCTGTATGTGAGAAAGTCAGGAGGGCCAAAAGAGGGAAACTTTGTTTCTCAGCATTCCTGATACTATGGGCTAAATTCAGCAGGACTCTGAGAAGCTTTGCTAACAAGTGTTTAAAAAGTGACTCAATTGTTTGTGCACATAAGTTAATGTGCTGATGGCATCAGACTGTAAAACTGTGCATAATGTAGTATCAAGTAAAAAAATGGTCCACCTCATGCACATTTGTTGATTAAATTGTCAAATTTCCGTACAACTAAAAAGATCAGCAGATTTCTGGCCCTAGTTATGCCTCATGCTTTGTCTGGCATCACCCTCAAACACACTGACTGAGGATTTCAAAAAGCTCCACTTCCTCTTTCACCTCATGACTTCCTCTTTGTAGCTTCTGAAACAGAACATAAAAGTCCCATGTTGTTTAGAAAGCTCAGGTTGCGTGCTCATGTCTCTATACTTAGTTTGATCTAATAGAAGCATCTACATTTTTTTAACATTAGCCGCTAAAGGGAAATAACGAGAAGAATATTAGCATGCAGTGAACGGTACAACTCTTTGCTTTACAAAACAGTGTGTTCATAATTAAGATAATACATTAAAATAATGTGGTGAGACAAAACCGTATCAAGGAGCAAAACAAGCTGTTTTGTATAGCTAAAAATAGCTGGATGCGGGTGAGATAGGAAGCTAGTTCCAGAGAATTGACAAAAGGCTGTGTCCTCTCTCACGGCAAGGAAAATTGTGGATATAATGCAATAGAGATACAGTATAGTGGTGCTGGATGAAATACAACGAATACAACACAAAGTTTCTTGGTAGACTGATCATCTATTGCTTTTGTGAAACAGTGTACATGAGTCACAATCAGTCACCAACGTCACAGTCTAGATCATCAAATACAGTTTTTTTGGCTTTCCCGAAACTTCGACTCCAAGACCCTCATGGACCAAAATAAATATTTAATTGGCATACCAACTAACTAATGGTAAGAACATTTTAATAAAATATATTTCAAACTGTATATTTTATAATTAGAAATAAATTATATTCATACAGTACAGGGCTGGGCAATATATATTGAACGATAGATTAACCGCATCTCGTCAGTAAAGCCGGTTCTTTGATTATATGTTACAAAAACAGCATTCTTCCATCTTAGAAACATTGCGAAGCTATGAAACATGTTACCCGTTTCTGATGCAGAAAAGCTAGTTCATGCATTCATGACC
>JAUMHQ010000094.1:6973112-6989500 GCA_032361165.1 Enteromius paludinosus | reverse complement strand
CTTTTGCAAACACTTGATTTCTATAAGAAGTAGGAAACGATGGTGTTTGAGACTCACAGTATGTTATGTCCATGTACATGTACTGAACTGTTATTATTCAACCATGCCAAGGTAAATTCAGTTTTCCATTCTATGGCACCTTTAAGTAAACATGAAAAGATAATGGTTTCTTGTGCCACTGGAACTGAAGCGCTATATCTGTCACAACACATTAAAACAGTGTTTATTGTTTTAAAAAGTTGCAAAATTTGAAAGCTGAGACTTTGTTTCATACCAGTCCAGAAGTAACCTGCTCTGTCTCGTCTATCGATGCTTTGTCGGTTTCCTCTTTGCTCCGCGATTATTTGACGCTGTGTGAGAATAGGATGTTTGGCGTGAGAGCGGCTCGACTTGTCAGAAATAGCAACAGTAACTAAGAGGGCGGGTCTTTGAGGAAGGAACATTTTTCAGCAAATATTTTGTACACAATTCAAATGGATTTATGGACATTTGACCAATTTAGCATACCAAATTATCATAAGCTGAAAAAATATTTAATGATCAAATAAATCTGTCTTCAGACTATATCAGCAGAAAACACGTCAGTAAACACAGCATGTCTCACTGTGTGAGATAAGACACTGTCACTTGTCAGCGCTAAGCTAGCAGAGCCACACGGATAATCTTGGTCTTTTAAAAGCTTTTGCTGTGTCCAGGGCTGTCAATTCTCACAATAAAGCTGTCTACTCAGGGTTTACAGGGCCGGCTGCCTGGAGGAGTTACAGGGTTAAGCCTGTCTAAAAAGCAGTGCTCAGTCCTCACACATGAGGCTTTCATTGCATAGTAATTGCAGTCCACAGCAAGTTTAAACTCAACTTCAGGTTATTTATTTGTAGGGAAACAGGTAATGAGAAGAAAGTTTGATATCAGAAGAAAATGTGAGAATGTGCACTCATGTCAACAAATCTTTCAAATTCTTTAAGTAAACTGTGTATTTAACAGCTTTAATGAGAAACAGAACTACAATCCCATAAAGCATTGCTAATGATATCATCGCATTAAAAACAATGGATGAATATAAAAGATGTTGATCATGTATATATTAATGTAGTAGTGCCTCACAGTTCTTTTGATATTACAGACAACATACTGATTGGTGGGGAATTATGGGTAATGTGTTTTTCACTAAGAAATGTACTGTTGAACAGGATTATTTAGGAAAATAATGTAGAGTGATGGTTTTAACTAATGCATATACCTCACAGTTTACAGTAGTTTTGTCCAGAACATGAATTTACTTTAAAATAAAAAACCCAACCCCATAGAAAGCATCTTTGTCTGATTTCAGAAGTCCACCAGATGTCTTGATCTATAGTTAATTTAACCTTTAGAGCAGAGTTCAAACGGTGAGATTCATGATCTTCTCTGAAGCACCAATTCAATTTATTACCTCACCAGAGAGATGTTTATAAGCAAGACAACCCACAGGGCCCTGGAATTTCCCCCTTTTTCATGTCCCAAAGCCTGCTCACAGAACTGTAAAGGCCTGAAACAACTTCAGAAGAAACTACAGTGATCAGTATTACCCCACTGTCCAAGAATGCATGACAATTTATTGACAGTTTTACCGTACAACCCCTCCCTGAAATACAGTAATGCGTTCCATTCCTCTTCCAACCCAGCATTTTATAATGTTACACCTTGTGAAGTATAATTACTGTAATTTCTTTCTTACTTTGGAATGCAATGGCCAGATGAGTTTTACATCGAGTGCCTTCCTGAACATTAAACATACAGCCCCATCTCCGGCTTACCGCAATCCCACAATGCCTTGTAAACCAGATCAACCGTGGCAGACAAGCTTTTTAATGCCTCTTGCACTTTAAGAACAGGTGTGCACATTGATGTTCGTACCCCCACTTTTAAATTGTATTTTACTGCTTGATTTACTACTCCAAGTATCAAGTGTTAGTCAGTAAAAAGCGTTTTTGTTTGTGTTCAAGAGCATGAGCTCAGAATCATTGAAGCTGGTCAGGATAAAAAGCGCTTTTGTACTATTGCAAATCACAAGCTCCCGGCACACATTCACACCAGCACAATACTGCTTGACGTTTTGTACAACAACAACCAGTTCCATACAAATCCAACCACTCTATAGCAGTGTGCTCATCCAGGTAACAGAAAACGCCACTAATTTCACATCTCATATCACTGCGGATTCGCGTTTCTCGCAACTGTCGCCATCTAGGGTTATTATATGTAACTAAAATAAAACCTGAAATAAAATTTTTAAAACAAACATGCTTTTATAGTGCTGTCAAACGATTAATCATGATTAATCACATACTAAATAAACATTTTTGTTTGTATAATATATGTGTGTTCTGTGTATTTATTATATATATAGCTACATATAGTATATATTTTGAAAATACTTGTATTTACATGTCTATATTTCTATTCATAGAATATTTAAAAAATATATATTTAATAAATAAACAACCTATTTTATGAAGTGTATACATGCATGTGTATATATATATATACACACTTAATAAATATTTACAATAATCGTTTGACGCCATTAGTTTTTAGCTTGTTTCCAAATCAGCATATTAATTTTCATTTAGATTAACTTGATAACTAAAACAAAAACTGAAAAATATAAAAAATGTAAATTATAAAAAAATAATATAAATATTAAATACGAATACAAACGCAAAAAAAATTATAAAACAAATTGATAGAATTAAAATGGAAAATAAACAATAAAAACTAATTTATAATGTTAAAAAAAGCTATAATTATAACAGTAAATAATAAAATAATAACAGCACCATTTTGTATCCCACTTAGCCATTGTTGTGAAAATGATGCCTTCATAATTAATACTGTAATGTGCTGAAGTAAATCATTGTTTTGTATAATTTAGTGGACTATTTTTTCCTAGTGGAAAAGACACAGCTAAAGGCTGAAAAATTATGTAAACTCAAATCAATATTCTATAATAAATTTTGTAATGAAGACTGGCTGACTGTGCATGGTCCCTTTTTGGTATTACTACTCAAATGAAAGAAAAAAAAACTGTAATAACAGCTGAATAGAAATGTCCATGAAGTGGATGACTTACAGTAGAAAAGCAGACATTTCAGCTTACCTTTTTAAGCCAAGTAAAATGCTTATAAAAGTCAATTTCCTCCTCCATGCTGAAGGCCCATCTCGAGCCGCTATAAAAAAGGAGCGACTGCAGCGGCTGACAGAGATCTGAGCTCTGGGTTTCAGTGACTCTCTCTGTCTGTTTTACAGAGTCGCCTCCTCTTTCTCCTCCTCCTTATATTGTCTGCCGAAGACAGGAGCTCTTAACATGCTGGAGCAACCGCACAAACCTCATTTCTAAAGCCAGACGTCTGCCCAAGACCCCCTGCATCTGCTGTCCAGCCGGACACTTAGAAGTTCAATTTATGTGTGTGTGTGACAGACGCAAAACATCAATCCACAACTCACACTCCCTAATGTTCCTTGCTACTAAACACCATTCAACTCCCTCTTTCACATGCCAAAGGCTCTATATTTGTAATTTTCCCCTCCCTTTCTTTCAGGTTTCTTCTCTCTCTGTTTGAGACAGCGGCTCTAATTAAGTTCCAGTGCAAGTCTGAACCGAAACAAGCCAGTGTCTCTGTTTAAACACAGCAAGAGACAGAGAAGGGGACATTTAAAGTCACACTGCCTTCCAGTGCTCCCTCATCTGTTTTTACTCAAGACTGCAACCCATTAGACCAAACACCCTGTTTCCTGTGGAAGACATCCATCCATTTCTAAGTGTCTTTTTACCTTTACAAGCAAGCCTGCTGTACGGTTGTCTCCTTTATGGAGAGAAAGACCGTGAAGGGACTAACAAGCACAAACTGGCCTGGTTAATGCTAGATAACAGCTTAATAACCTTGTGATCTTGTCAGGCCTGTAGGTTAACATGCCACTACATAAGCTGCTGTAAACTGTCATATAATTAACTTACTTAGAGAGAAATTTATATTCTGACATAATTTAAGGCATGGTCACATTATAAACTTAACATAATGCCAGCTACACTGTGGACAGTTCTTGGCAATGTAATATGACACATCACTCATATAAGTCATTTTCAAACTAAGCACTTTCTTTCTGTCTGTCTACGCAGAACAAACGTTTGTCTTATGTGTCCGACTTGAACACAAGAGCAATAATACCTGAAACATTGTTGTCATATTTTTAAATTTTATTTCTGACAATCACAACTGCCTTTTTCTGTTAACAGTGTTCCTTCACAGTGATAATAAAAACGGCCTATTTAGTCTATTAGGTCATTGTTTCGGTGTAGTGAGCTGTAAAATGAGTCAAGAACTAGTGTAAATTATGGACAAATCATCAAAAGTTTTCATCAAAAAACCATTCATTCACAAATCAAGAGCTACAGTAGTGTGGACTTGTCAGTGATAGTAAAGAAGACCTGAAATAGAGTGCATGAGTCATACAGACCACTTTTTGTGTCTCTCTTTCCAACAGGTTTGTAATGACATGAAGGCGAGTAAATGGTTAACTATCAACATGTTTTTCTTCGAATGAGTGCAAAAAAAAAAAATGCATACAAAATGCATTCAGTATGGGCGTTGTGATTGTTACCAGGCCTTGAGTTTCAGCCAATACGCCACACCATTCCCATTACAACCACTTCTATAGTATTCCCTCACTTTTCATAGAATTTCCTGTTTGTGTCATAGGGAGTTTTGTATACTACGCAGAGTAGTGAGGATACAGTCACCATGTGGAGTGTTGTCAAAACTGTTAAAGTCCTACAGACACTTTGGCTATTTTCCTGGTGTCTTCTTGTGCATACAAATTAACTTTTACCATTCTAAGACTTGAAAAACACATATTCTGAATGAGGCTGGCTGCGGTTATGCCAGCTATCGAGCAATATTAAAGGTTCCACCCCGAGATGAAGTGCAGTTGATTGTGTCTTATTAGCGTAGCGTGCAACTTCTCCAGGGCTTTGAGAGTTCAGCTGCACCTGACAGAGTCTCTGATCCTGACAGCTGCGGAGCTGGAGACACGCCAGACACACGTGCACACGCACACACAAACAAGAGCAGACATATTTAAATACTATCAAACAGACACGCTTTACCTACAGACAGGTTTCGGGTCAGGTCATGAGATGAACAACCTCTCTTATCTCGTTTCTGCAGCTGTCGCAAACATTCCTCATGTGCATGTAAACACGGGCCAGATACGGTGTGTAAGAACAAAGCATAACGCGGCTCTTTAATGTGAACGGCTCACTATCGGGACTTGATCGCATTTCCTGCAATGTTTTTAGCGGCTGTAATTAGGAAGCGTGAGTGCTTTTGATCCCATTCAGAGACACAGCTCATAGGACTGCTCTGTTGTAGAAGGACCCTCTGGACTTTCAGGAGGCCCCTTTAAGATGAATTGAAGAGAAATTTCACAGACAAACAGGTGCATTATGGGATAGTTTACACAAAAAGGAAAATTAAAAAAAATGATGAATTTATGCTTCACTTGTTTTAAACCTGTACTTCTTTCTTTCTACTGTTGATAGAGTTCGGGTACTCAGACTCGATTCCAGTCTCGAGTACGGTTTTTAAAAAACTCGGACTCAGATGCATTTTTACTCGGACTTGACTCGGACTCAAATATTCTGAGTGCAACCAAGTCCAGTGAGTGTTTAAGAAAATGTCATTGACTTAAAGCGTTATCACGATTTTCAAGTCTTGTCCAGTACTTTACTGGACTCGTCTCGTACTCGACTGGTCAAGGACTCTGAATTAAAATCAAGACAGAAATGTTAGAGAGGGACGATTTGGGAAGAGATTAATTCAGGACGGATCTGCTGCACGGTTCGAGGTTAGACATACACTGAAAGTTTTTCATCACCGGCAAATGGCAGATGTCACATGCAAATCAGTACTTGTTCACGCGAGTAACAGTCACACAGTGTGAATTATCAAAGACGCGATGAGATATTAGGCATTCTAAATATCTGGTCCTGTCGTTGATTCAAAATTATGCCGTGTGAAATGTGTTCCGACTGAATAACATCGGTGATTACTTACAGCCAATGAGAGAGCAACATCCAGGGCAGTGGGAGGAGTTATGAAAGTACAGAATGTATATCCTGACGTATAGATTGTATAGATTGATGGCTGAAGGTCTGGAATTCATAACCGCTTTCTTTGGCAAGCCCCGTCACGTTTCGGGGCATGAAAATGTCCCCACAACAACAGACCGGCGTGCAACAGTCAGTCAGACAGAATATCCAGATGAGACGCTCGCGGTAAACATCTGTTTGAAGCATATCTCTCCACTTTTTAACAGTCACAAGCAATTCTGGAGAACCGAACACTATACTGAATCGGCCAGCTGCGATGTCAGCGTCTGTTGTTTCATGTTTTCATACTTTTGAGAATCCAACGTTTAACTGATCTTAATAAATGCTCATTGTCACTCATGTTAACACGCCAGGTTTTTATTTTACGCAATTACACGTCTGCGTTTAGTTTCCCGGTGGACTGAAAATAAATGCGACACTCGCTCCCCCCGGAAATCCGCTCAAATTCAACCAATCAGATAACGACTTCGACGCTGCTGAAGTGTTTCCAGAAAAGTGCATCAGACGTTCAGCCAACGCTCCGTGGGCGTGACATCTGAGGCTGAGCCTATGCAGCGTAAAACCACCTGTCGTCGATCTTTCATGCAATGTGAAAAGATCTGTGATGCGACTACTTTGAAAATCGTGCAGTCTGAACTCGGCATAAGTTACTCTTGAATAGAGAATTACACACAAAATTATTTCAAATGGTCAGTTTTGACTAGCATTCACGTAAACAGAGTCGATGTGAATGTACAGTAAACAGTAGGGAACATGTATTAGTACTTTCCATTAATTCATTTGATGGTGTCGGGATGTTTGCAATCAGTATCTTTGTTTGAATGTTTGGTATTTCAAACTTCTTTTGACGCAAAGAATAAACAAATATTTGTTATTTGCAATCCTGTTTGGCTAAATTCTGGTGCACAAAATCCAGTCATTTTAATAGAAATCCACGCAATTGGGGAAAGCTGTTGTAATTAAAAATTAGATGTAAATATGTATATAACAAAATAAACACACCAAAAACGACAGCTGTGAGTAAACAGCAGTTAAGAAAGTATCTGATCACATCGATGCTTATATCTTTGCACCACTTTGCAGTTCGGTACTTGATATACTGATCGCTATATCAAGTTTATAAAACAGAGTGCTTTAAAGTAAATAAGCATCACTTTTAATTAGAATTACAACTACACTACTTTATATTACTATAAAGCAGCTCTCCAGTGTGCTAATTTTTCATGACCTCAACAGACTGACTTGAAGAAATTAACCGGACAGGATTATCATGTTACTTGTTGTGTAATCACCACAGACCAATGCTAGTTTGAATGTTGAAAACATAGGTTTGGCCTGACTATGTTCAAATGATGTGGCAGTAGTTTATTCTTTAACTTCGCTTAAAGTATATCAGGGCCTTTAATATGAGTTTAGCTTTAAGTCAGATCCCTGCAAAAACACGGCCCTTGGTTGATCCTTGAGCTCCGCCAACAGGTTGCTTATGCTCTAAGATTTTCTATGTTCATTGACCAAGAAATCACCTCAGGCTACTGATGAGAATCATGTGCAAGCATTTTCCATCAGGATACACAAATAACTGTCTAAATGAACCTTATGACCATTTTTGCCAATAACAAATACCAGCAAAACAAGAAAACCCAATTCTGAGAGAGCAAGTATGCGTCTGGTTACAGATCGACAAAATAATCTAGCAGTATAAGCTGTCGGCCGCACACTTACCCTAGAGGAGATGAAGCCAAGCTAAAGGTGACCAGATCGTTTTAAATGCAGAGCAGCATAGAGAACAGCAAAGAGAACGGAGTGAGTGACTGCATGCATGGAGAGAGGGATAGGAGGGAAGAGAGGGAGAGAGGCAGGAAGCACAGCCCTATCAATGTCTCAGAGGGGATCCAAACTCTTTTAAAAACATCCAAGCAACATACACGCATACGCACGCAAACACTGGGCCAGAAACTGCCTCTGGGACACATAAGCCAAGACCCTGTATTAGGCAAGAGCCTGTCCTTAAAGGTATAGTTCCTTTAAAACTGAAAATTGTCCTAATTATCATTATGTAGTCATGTTGTTATTTTTTCTTTGGAATGCAAAAGTAAAAAGGACAAAACTATAGTTCAAATGACTGATTTAGTTGCAGTGGTTCTCAAGTAAATGGCTCACTAGAGCGGAAGATAATATGTGAATATTAACTTAAGTTATATAATGATTTCAATTTATTCTTTACACAAAGAGATTACATTTCTGGAGAGCACTGGGAATATAGTGTACAAGTCATTTGTTATTGTTAACGTATAAAAAAAAAAATGTAAACATTTTTTGTTTACTTTTTGGATATTACAAATTAGTTTGTGTACATTTGTTATTTTTTTAAATATATTTAATATAATAAAATATTATTAAAACAACACTATATTTGGAACACTATATTACTTTTCGCATTTTTCCCTCCTTTGTTTATTTCTTTGTCATTTTTATTTATTTTATTGATTCTTTTTTGCATTCCACTAAAGAAATAAAGTCATACAAGTTTGTAACAAAAAAGGAGGGTGAGAAAACAATGCAGGAATTATCACTGATGATTGAACTGTCCCTTTAAGACTCAGTACAGCTGCCTATTGAATAACCCAACAATTGCAGGGTCTATTTGCTGCTTATAATCATGTCACCACATTTACATTAAAAAGGTTTTGTTTCCAAAACATGACAAACACTGTATAAAAAATGTTCGTTTGTCATCTGAGAAACATGTTAACATCTGTATCACTGCATGGTGTGTCAATATTTATAAAAGGAAAACACTATCCAAAGGCTGACTGGAAACCCCAGAGGGTTTTTAAAGATGGCACGAGCCTAAACAGAGAAGCTCCAGAAACATTAAACATCAAAATATAAGTTAGTTGAATTAGTTAAAGGAACAATCCACTTTTTTTGAAAACAGACTAATTTTCCAACTCCCCTAGAGTTTTACCATTTTCAAATCCATTCAGCCGATCTCTGTGTCTGGCGGTAGCACTTTTAGCTCTAGCTTAGCATAGATTATTGAACCTGATTAGACCATTAGCATTTCGCTCCAAAAAATGACTAAAGAGTTTTGATATTTTTCCTACTGAATGGATTCAAAAGCCATAAAACTCAACTGTTTAACTCTAGGGGAGTTGAAAAATTAGCCTACTATCAAAAACAGTAAAGTGTTCCTTTAAGGGTGAACGAGCTACACGCTTAAGGGCGCATGAATTATTGGAATTATATGGATTATTGAACCTGTATATTACATATAGTATTCAATCATAAAATTCACAATGGTTTTATAGGCTTTCACTTTCAAGTGTCTCACCGATCCTTTCTCCAGCCACTCCATGAGAGCCTGTGCGGTGGTGCAGGGCAGCTGGGAGCGCAGTGAGTTTCGGTCCTCATCCCTGGCCTGCAGCTCCAGAGCCAGTCTCAGCTCCTCAGCTAGCTGGAGAACCGGCAGCGGCCCGACGCTAGCAGGAGAGCCCAGATCATACAGTCCGTTACTGAACTCCACCGCAGCCTTGGAACCTGTGCACAGAAACATAAAACACACCACATAAAATATATAACAGGTTAGACCTTTGGCTTATTGGTCATACTCTTGTATGGGTGAAACAGGTTCGAATCTGGCATATTTTTGTAACGTTTTTATTGTATCACAGCAGCAAAAAGATGCACTCTATGGAACAGCTAGGGCAAAAAGTGACTTAAGAGGAGAAACAAATAGAAAGAGAGCAGGGGAGATGCACCATCACGCCATGTCATACATCATCACATCATATTAACCATCAGCACCCACACCACTGGCCACGTGTCGCCTACATCATCTGGAACAACAGTTCCAACCGTCCCCATCTGGATGCTATGGAATCAGATGTAACAAATTTACAGGAGCATCTGGAACCCATTAGGATTCTATAACACTTTAAAAGAGTATGATGACATCGTTCCATTTTTAAATGCCAGAATCAACGATCAGAACAAAGAGATACACAGTTAATACTGGACTTAGGCCATCTTATGCAATTGCAAGAACATTTATGTTTCTCATAAGATTTGTATTGTTTTTATATGTTAAGAGTAATGAGAACAATGCAAAAAAGAGCTTCTTGTGTGAAAGCAAAGAATGTTCGCCTAATGTACATAGTGTAACTGTTTATAAAAATGCATAATTTGTGCATTCAGGCACAAGTGTTTTGCTTGACTGAAGGCATGAAATGACCTCATTGGTTGCTTTAATGAAGGGGTGGGGGTGTTGTGCCAGTTACTAAGAGGAGCTGTGCATGGGAGGATAGACTAACAATGCAATGTCAGCTGTAAAATAAAATAAAAAATTAAATATAATAAATAAATTAAAAACTACTGGAAATTATCTGAAAAAAGAGAAAAACTAACAAAAAAAATTGAATATTTACTCTTGCTGTGCTACTTATCACAAATATCCAGTAGGTTCTGAAAATACAAAATTAAAATAAATATCAGAAATTTCCCAAAACAAAAAAACCCCAAAACAACAAACATAGTGGAATGTTTATTCTACTGCTGCGTATCACAAAAATCCATTAAGTAAAATTAAATAAAATTGAATACTAATGAAAATTATATGAAAAATTTTTAAGAATATATACTCTTGCTCTGCTACTTATCAGAAATATCCATTAGGTTTCGATATATAAATAAAAAAATAATAAAATAAAATAGAACTAGAAATGATCTGAAAATAAAGAATGTTTATTCTAGCATTACTTATCACAAAATTCCAATAGGTTTAATAATCTAAAATAAAATTAAATAATTGCTAATGAAAAGTATATAAAAAATGTAAGAATATTTACTCTTGCTCTGCTACTTATCACAAAAATCCACTAGGTTTTGATTATAAAAAAAATATATATATGAAAAATAAAAGAATATTTACTCTCTTCACACATATGCATTATGTTTTGATAAAATGAATTACATTTTGAACATATTTTGTCAAATAATATAAAATAAAATAGATCAAATTGGAAATAAAACAATTAACAGACAGAGTGGAATATTTATTTACAATGCTGGTTGCTGGATCATCTTTATGATAACCAAGATGTTCCAACTGTCACCAGCAGATGGAGGCATTTCAAGAACCTTGAGCAAATTTTATAACAACACTTCTTCATTGTCACGAGTCAGTTCATACAGCAGAACCAAAGAGACACAACATGCCTGTGGTCAACTCTCATCACACCCTCCAATTCTTAAGACACACAGACAGACACTCATTAAAATCTAGATCCAGGATTAGCCGCGTGGTATGACATCTGATTACTAAACATAAATGGTTAATTCATAAGCAATTAATTTATAAGCCTGTGCTATATTTGAAGTCTCGAATGTGTAATATTTGGCACATGCAGCCTTCATTCAGGACAATTATAACTCACGACCAGCAGGACCACTCAGCTAATACGCATTTGTGTGGTATGCAAGTCAAAATGTCATAAAATTGTACAAATAAGTTCACATTACATATCTCAATATGTTTTAACTGTAAATACTGTGATAATATTTACATATTAAATAAACATGTAGTATATCCTTATCAAGTACCAACTCAGTGAATATATGGAGGATACTGAAAATTTACAGAGATTATTTAAGACCAAAAACATTTATTTTCTAATATTCAGTATGTACACACTGTTCAAAAGTTTGGGGTCTTTCTATGAATTTTGTACATTTTACGTCTCTTATGCATACCTAGGCTGCATTTATTTGATTACAAATACAGTAAAAATAGTAACATTATGAATTAATGAATCATTTAAAATAGCTGTTTTCTATTTGAAGATATTTTACATTTATTTTAGTGATGATAAAGCTGAATTTCACCAGTCTTCAGTGTCCTTCAGAAATATGCTGATTTAGTACTTAAGAAACATTTAATATTATTATCAATGATGAAACTAGTTTTCTTCAGAATTCTTTGAACTGAACGTACGAAATAGTATTTATTTTAAATGTAATTATTTTGTAGCATGATACGTCAATTTAATGCAACTTTGCTTAATAAAAATTTTTACATTAAAATTAAAAACAATTTAAAAAAAGAGAAAGAAATATGAGCTCTTGGTTTTTAGATCACATTTTATGCGATGGTAGTGTGGCCTTTAGGTTGTGTAACTGGAATAAATAGGGTTTATCACAGATTTTGTCACAGTGAGTGTCTCCCTCCGGACTAGCTGAGTCCACTGTACCTCTGACTGCCTTGCTCAGACAGCAAACCGCATGCTCCGCTCCATCCCCCAGCCTTCATTTGTTGACTGCCCACATTAAACATTTATCCTCTATTAGTTAAATCATCTTGGCAATCGCTGAGCTTGCTTGAGGGGCTACACAGCCCCCACATCCTCTCTGTTAAAAACTTTCCCTCCAAAACGGGCTCCTCCGTTATAAAATGTTTTGCTGAAACAGTATGGCACACCCCATGTCTCTTTCACTAAATAAATTTGTCATTATTATAATGATTAATATATTAACTGATTCAAACCAGCTTTACCTTGTTTTAAAAATATTCAACACCATGTAATCCTTTTATTTTTCTGTAAGGGCTTACACATGCAGCGTTGAGGGAAACCAATTAGCTTGCACAGATCAAGAGATACGTTGAAAAAACATTGTTTAGGAGCAGAGCCTTATCTGATTCCTGAGAAGCAGCCAATCAGAAACAGACTGACAGATTTACCTTTACCTGACCTAAAAATTGCTTCGCAAAGAAGCAATGGACATAATTGTGGCCCAGTCATTGTTATTTGGAAGAATGTGATCCATGCACAAGGCTTGAAGCTAAATGAAAGTCTTACCAGCAATAATATCATCCATTTGTTCCAAGGCTGCTTCTAACATGTGACTTGCATCTGAGGCCATGGCGCCAGCCGTCTACTGCATCTGCTGGTGTGCTTCTCAGTGACCTGCAAAAATGTGTCACGTAATTATGCAACATAATGAATACAAGTCACAATTACAGTTGCTGGGAAAGTGCATTTCGAAATTGAGGGTGGAGTAAAAAAAATTAATCTTGTGTGTGAACCAATACTATGAATCTCAACTGACGGCAAGTAGCAGCTTGGTGTGTTTAAGACCGCTGCCTTAGTGTTCAGTAATGTAGCTTGACATTACATAAATTCCCTAGAGCTAGTGCGGTTTACAACAACAACTAAATCATATTGTCCACTATGACAAAGCTGTATTTAGAAAATGTTGTATGTGTGTGATTGAAAGCTCTCTGAAGCTATAGGATAAAATGGTCTTCATATTAAAAGCTAGTATTTTCCTAAGAGTCTATCAGTGTGACGTGTCCTGAGGCAGCTTGACTTTCTCCCTGTGGAACCTCAGTGATGGAGGGAAATTTGAGAATAATTAAGCATGTCAGGGTCAGGTTTCACCCTATTGTCATGCCTTGTGGCATGTGTAATAGGCACATTCATACATCATATATTTAGGCACCCATAAGCAAACACAAGCACAAGAGGCGGCTCTAAATTATGGAAGCTGCCTCGGAGTAAATGTGTGCTCACGTTTACCGTTGTTTGGCTAATTCTGGCAGGTGAAATACAGTCATTTCCGTAAGAATACACCAACCTGGTGTCATAAAAATATGTACCTCAGGGTACTTTTTGTACAACACTGTTTTTACATGCCTTACTGCACGTTTCGGCGCAGTTTCAAAGAGAAATGTCCACTAAGTGGTGCTGAAACAAGTTTTTATTATGTTGGTATTGTTGGTTTAGAATGAAAATATCTGGGACTGTCGCTAAAAGTTAATGCTCTATCATGTTGGAAATCTTCCCTACACCAAATCTATTCCTAAACCTACCCGATAGTGTTAACTAATGCAAAACTTATAAAAAATAATGCAGATTTGAACTTTTTGGATAATTACACAGAAGAGCTCCTCACCTCTCAAGTACATACTTATACTCCGTGAGCTGCCGAACATAGATATGAAGCTGGATATGTGTGAAGCTAACTTTCAAAAACTGTTCATTTCTTTTAGAAACTGAAGTGATAAGTCAAGTTTGTCACATGGACTAGTTTGTCACGGCGTTTTTGCATTTAATTTTTTTTAATCCAGGAATATCCTAACTGACATACATAATACATACATAATAAACTGATATAAGATGATGCTTTTATTTATTTTATTTAGGACCCAAAAGATTTTGGTAAAAAAAACCATAAAATATGCATTCAACCAAATTTTAGCTAAACTTTTAATAAATTGCCATTTAGTATTGTAAGTTTCAGAATACTAGTAGAGACTTTAACGGGTGCTTCCTTTAAAAATCTAGTTTATTCAGTTATTAATTCTTATGGGAGGTCAAGAATGAATTACATTAGAAGGTTTCCATACCACACAAAGGTTATAATTCATAAAATGTCAGGCCACATCATGAACATCACATTTAACCTACTTGCACTCTTGTAATCGGCCGGCACGGACTCATGCCACTCGGGTGGAGGGTCACAAAAGACAACTGTCGAGGGCTAAAGGGGGCACATCCCACAATGCCGTTCATTATGTAGCTTAATTTAGCCTCACATGACAAGAAAGTGTTGACTCTTTCAGTGCTGAAACAACAGCGCTGTAATCACAGCCCTGATAAGAAAGTGAATATAAGCCTTCAGTTTAAACGACAAGAAGAGACGAGCGCAGCCTGGTGCAGTTCATTAATAGATAGCATGCTTTTTAATACAAGCAAAATTGGAAAATCCAGTACAACCTCAAGCATTACACACACACCCTAGTTATTCGAGCAGATAAGGGTGTGTAGGCTTGTCATGTGCTTTCTGCCCTAAAAAAGGAGTCACGTCTTATTTGATCACGCTGATGAGGCTTTTTCATCTCTCTTCACTTATCATAAGGTGGCACAGTTCGTAGGGCACAGAAATACACTTTTATTGTTTATCAAACAAGTTGCACAAAACAAGCTTTGTGTTCTCTCCTGAAGTCCAATAATGTGCATGTTTGTTCATTACTGTGCAAATACACAACCCGTCAACATATTGAGATTAATAAGAAATCACAACCATTTTGACCTACTACGGAAGACCAGGCGCTCTTATCTGACTCACAAACTCAGCAATTTCAGTGTATGCAATTAAATCAGCCTGACAAAGATAATGTTAACCACAGCACTTCTCCTGTGTCATCGCTTTCAACCTGACAAATCACTTCAAGAGTTTGTTCCCATGCATTACATCTTTTGTGGTTTGGCTTTTTATTGCACCGCCGTGGACAAATTCCATTCAAACGCTCCACCTGTGTATGTTTTTCTCTATAGTGTGTTTCACTTGGGCTCAACTCCAGTCGACTACAGTTAAAGCACATTTATTTAGGAACAGTACATGAAGCAAATAGCAAATATCATTCCAAGAACTCATTAATCATTTTTATTTTTGTGACAAAAATACTGAAGACCATACAAAATAAAATGCACTGAAGGATTTAAAACCAGTTAATTGTCTTTAAGAGCCAGACTTTTGAGATATATAACACTATTATTAACAATTAACTTCATTAATAGTATTAAGGAAATATAAATATATACATGAAATAAATATATGCAATATATTATTAATAAATCATATACTTAAAAATGTATATTAATTAATCATTAACAAAATATATATATATAAATAAAACATTAAAATATGCAATAATTCTATTTAAATAAATATTTAATATTATAATATGTACAATATACGCTTAATAATAAATCATATACATTTTACATTTTGTTTATGTGTGTTTTTGTACTGTGTATATTTACTATGTATATATAAACACATGCATGTATATATTTATGAAAAATATAAAAATATCATTATTGCTGATTATTCCCTTGAAATTGTAATTGCAACCGCAAGCCTTTTTTTACATGATTATGAACAAATTGCTTTTCTATAGAATTAAGCCTCAAATGCCAAATATACATGAAATTGGTTTATTTTTTAAATAATAATAAAAAAGCAAAAATATGAATGGTATATATATATACTGTATATATATGTGTGTGTGCTATACTAAAACTAAAATTAAAACAATTAAAAAACCTTTTTGATAACCTGTAGAAAGAAAGAAACACACACACACACACACACACACACACACACACACACATCTTAAGCAAGCAGAATAACAATTGGAATATTTTTTTTTCAAACTATATACTGTATATGCGTGTAT
>JAUMHQ010000094.1:6943289-6954757 GCA_032361165.1 Enteromius paludinosus | reverse complement strand
AAGACACCAGTTCAGTCTGTGTGACACGCTGCTGTCAATCAACTATTGTGGGAGTGGCCTCTGTCGGTGTGACGCCATAGAACAGTAAGGCACAGAACATCCCAACCTGCAAAAAAGTATTTCAGGAAGGTGCCTGCAGAGCAAAAGTTGCGAGTGTATTCCATGCTCTAATCAGTGGAATTTCTGGTTAAAAAAACCCCCAAAACTACATTACCCATGATTCTTAACAAATCTCCACCAATCAGATCACCAAGCAAATGCTGTCAAAAGAATTCTTTACCCCTTTTTTGGACCCCTGAAATGCTGTTGTCGTCTAAAGAAATGGTTTTTGTTTTGAAGAAAGGTTGTGTAAAGTTTCATTGAATATCTAATCATAGGAAAGCAAAAATATTAGGTGTGACATTGTCAGATCCCATTTGAATAAAAATAACTTGATGATATCATCACCTAACATCTTTCAAAGCCTCTAGCAGATATTGTTGCGAAACAAAAGTCATTAGTTACTATAAGCACACTGGCGTTATATAACACTGCTCTGGATACAACCAGTGACAGATGAAAGCAAATATAGAATGACTCCCCAAATTGTATTTGAACAGGTGTGTAGGTGGAGAACAATCAGAAAATATGAATGTTTCTCTCCCACTCAATATTGTTCGGTATAGTTCATTGGTTTATCATAGATGCTAATTTAACTGGTTTACCACTTAGCAACAGAGGACAAGAACAGTGTGAATCACCTCTGTGAAGTTTTCTCAGTGTGTGATTAATGCTTGCGTCGACTGTAAGAGAATGTCTCATCAATGGTTTTGCTCTGTTGATGAATTAACGGTGATGTTTTCGCTATAGGAATGTATTTTTCCATGCACCATGATCCCAGAAAAACTACCTTTTGAAGGTTTCGGGTCAGTAGGGTCCGGTTTTTATAAAAGAATTAATACTTTTATTCAGCAAGGATGCATTAAATTGATTAAAAGAGAAAATAAATAATTTTTTAGTGTTACAAAATATTTCTTTTTTTTTTTTTTTAACTCTAGTACTCATAAAAATACTAAGCAATGTTTTCAGCATTGATATCATGATGTCAACGTTTCTTACGGTTGTCGATAGCAATAAAAAAACAGCATATTAGAATGATTTCTGAAGGATCATGTGACACTGAAGACTGCAGTATACTTTAACATACAGTGGGGCAAAAAATTATTTAGACAGCCACCAATTGTGCAAGTTAAAAAGATGAGAGAGGCCCAAAACTTACCTAAACTATAACCAAAAAAGCAATGTAGGTGCACTTCACCTCTTCAGATCCACCTTACTAAGGCCCTGAAGGGCTCTCCATTAACACTCCATCAACCGGATATCATTGATTAAGGCAGTCTGATTAGAGGCCCATTACCGGAACCAGTAAATGAGCATAATTAGATTTAAGGACTTAAGCGATTTAAAAGAAAAGGTGCAGCGAGATAAGAGACAGAGCTGGACAGGACCGTAATTCCCACGATGCCTGCGCTACTAAAGCTCCCTGCCGTCTGGTGACAGATCGGCCGCATGGAATGATCTGAGAGCACAGAGTTTGCCTCAGTTTTGCACATCACAGAGATCGCTCTGTTAAATAATTCATAACGCTGGCAGTAATTAGGAAGCGGTGGGGCCCACAGAACACAGCGGTTACTGGAAACGCTTCCCTCTTCACCCTTGACAGTTCCTCTACCCCTGAGTGCCAGCTCCTTGATTAGCAACGTGAGCCATTAGCACGTCTTGCCATCGCACAATTTCAGGTTGCATTAGGTAAACACTGATGGGTCTAACGGCGAAGGAGGTCTAGCTGCGGTCAGTTTACAAAACTGATGCTCCTATTAACAACTTATAAACACCCTGCTGCTGATGAGAGCAAGTACTGCGACAAAACAAGAATGATCTCCGTCATTACAATCAATGCAATGTATATTCTATAATCTAGACAGTTTTGTGATCATGACATGAGTATTGTTATTAGTTTTCTAAGCTAATATGCTAATACTTACTCTACTTCCTAAGTATTATATATATATATTATATATGTGTGTGTGTGTGTGCGCGCGCGGGTTTATGTGGTTTATGAGGACACACAAATTCGTATAATGACATGGGTATGACATAGGTATTACAATATGTAGGTGTTTTATGAGGACATTTTCAGTGTCCCCGTAATTCAAAAGGCTTAAAAAACATACTAAATGGTGTTTTTTTGAAAATCTAAAAATGCACACAGTTTCCTGTACACAAACTGCTTATTTTAAGTAAGGAATCATAGCATTGTATTCACAATTCCCCATCTGACTCACAAAAACAGACAATGCAAAATCTTCTTCTTTCTCAGTCTCACTGTCCTCTGTTTTTCTTCTTGGTTTTCTTGGTCTATCTTGGTTTGTTTCCAGTGTGTTCTTTGTCAGTTTTCTCTAAACCTTTGTTGGCTTTCTCTTTGCTTTTGCTTTCTCCCTCTCCAAAGCCTCCTTTTCAGGGGTGTCTGTCAGGATGACCGTTTGCTTTTGTTAACACATGGTTCCTAAAACTGCATATTCAATATAACTGTAAAGATCAATACTTGAACAGTTTAGACAGTATGAAAAAAATTCTGGTCATAAAAAAATACTTTTTTTTACCTCAAATTTCAGTTCTCGCAGAAGGCATGTGGCTGTTAACTTCCAGAAAGAAGGAGAGGCCTTCTGAGCATGTGCAGAGGGAGTTGCATGGCTCTAGCTCATTCCTGATTGGAGAAATGCTCACTCTCCCCTATATACAGTATATATACATACATATATATATATATATATATATATGTGTGTGTGTATATTTAATAATTGCAAATATTGATATTGTGACAACACTGTTTTTTTAAGGCTCAAGTAAATTTAATTTTACTTTACAGTTTTTCAAATTTTATTTCAGACAAATAATATGTCCAGTAAGCACTCCATTGTTCTCAGTAAAACACTGGAAGCCTTCTTGAATCTGACTGAAGTTCTACATGCGTCTTTGGCAATCAGCTCTCACTACCAGCTGTCAGTAATTGTGATCTCCACCTGCCAACTGGCAGGAGCATCTTTTTTATCATCAGTCCTCGCCCGCTGACTCCGGTAAAAAGCACAGTGTGACAAGCATCATTTTAAAAGTTTAGACCCCTCGCACCGAAGTGAACCCAGGTCTCTCCACACGACAGGAAGCCTTAGTGCAGTAGGACATTGATTAAAGAGCCATCAATCATCTTTTCTTGCAGATTGCAATTTCTTTCGCTTTTGTCAGGAATGTCAGTACAGGATCTTTCACCCTCGACTGATTTTAGGATAGACGAGCATCGGTCATGTGTGGTCCGGGCCTGATGACACCATCTAAAAAGAGCGAGGGCGAGAGGGTGAATCATGAGAGCAAAAATTACAGTGAAAGGCCAAATTCATATATTTGATCGCTTTCATTGCTCTGCTCATTCAAGAAAGAAAGGAAAAAAGTTTCAGTGTTTTCGAAAAAAAAAATGTGTTTCTTTTCACAGTAAGGAATATCCCATCAGCATATGGCTTTTTAGCAATACTGTGCATACAGACATTGGATAAATTATTTTCTGAGTGATTTGTACCGATGCTATATTTTTCAGCATTAAATGATGCATCAGGTTGTTTTATTTTAATGCTGTTAAAGATGTTTTCTTAATTAGTATTTGTGTGTGTGTGTGTTTAATGGCTTTGTGTATTTATGTAATAACTATTATACTGTCTGGATGTGCTTGCAGTTTTTCTTGGCTAGACATTCTCTGTAAAACCAGATTCAAACCTCAATGGGACAAATGTAAAAGAAAAAAAAAAGAAATTATAATGAATTAAATAAATATTCAAGAGCATGCAAAAAAATAAAAAGCACATTTAAACATCTGAAAAAAAAGGAAATAAAATGATGGCGGCAAAACTATGCCGTTAATAAGCAAGCGAACCACTGAGGCTGGCGCGTGCGGTAAATCATTTCATGATCTTCTCTCACCTGCTCTCGCGAACACTGTGTTGTGCTTGGTGTTTTAGTTGTAATATCAAATGTCAATGGTTAATTCCCTTTTCCGGAAGTCAGTATTGGATGCCTGTTATAAGATGATTCATTCAAATGAATCATCTTATATGATTTACCGCGTGCGCCAGCATCAGTGTTGCGCTCGCTTATTAATGGCACAGATTTGCCGCCATAGAAAATGGATTAAAAAAAAGTTTTTGGTCAATATTTTTTACTTTTTTAAGAAATTTATATTTTTTTATTTAGTAAGGATGCATTAAACTGATCAAAATTGACAGTACAGACATTTACAATGTTACAAAAGTTGAAAACTTCAATTTGAAACAAATACTTTCTTATATTAACTAAACTTTTCAATATTAATAATTATTTTAAAGGTTTATTGAGTAATAAGTCACAATAATTTCTGCAATTATTCTTTAATGGATGCTAAAAATAGAGTTTTGCCATTGTTAGGGGTGGGGGATATGACCAAAATCTTACACCTCGATATAAATATTTTATTTTCATGCTGGCAATATAACAACAGTTATTTTTTAAATAGGAAATGCTACATACAGTGTATGAAGTAATCAAATGTATGAAAACACTGCATATTCTTGCATGTAAAATTCATATTTACATTTCTTCTTATCAAAGTTCCAAAAGTGAATTATTCATGAGCAGCGAGAGATTTTCTCTCTTTTGTTGTTTAATTGACATGAATGACAGACAGCAGCAATATTAGACTACTGTCACTTTAAGAGATGCCCAGATAAAACTAAGAGGATACTTGCAAAGACGGGCAATGTGACACATAATGTGAATTTTACTGTTCAAGGCCTATTAATTGGCAAAAATAACTCTCTATGAGTGCCGCCTTCTCTACAATGAGTTTTCTTTTGTTACTGGTTGCTTTCCAATAGCTTAAAATTCACTTGTTATGAACCGCAATCTTAACCTTAAATCTTAATCTCAAGACAGTGTTTAATCATTTTTTTTTAAATGATCAAAATTGGTTTCTTTCCAGTATTTAGTTTTGCCAGAAATCATGACTCGAGTCTTGCTACGCATTTCTTGTATGTTTTTATACAGTAAGACTTTACAATAAAATACCACAAAATAGACCCCATGCACTACACAAACCATATTAGTGTATTACAATGTGTTATACAGATACATAAAACATGACAATGTCAAAAATACTTACTGTACCTCTCAACTAAAGTTTTCAACAAAAGCAGAACAATGTTCAAGGCTCGTTTTATAATAACCAAATACTGCTCACACACACTCACTTCACATGCAGTGGACCTGACACTCTATCCAGGAAACCTTTCGGCTAAAGAGTTCTGGGTGTTTACTGCATTGAGTGTGTGCACACATTTAAAGTGACCTTTAACAGAACCCAGATAT
Source organism: Enteromius paludinosus (assembly GCA_032361165.1). Lineage (NCBI taxonomy): Eukaryota > Metazoa > Chordata > Actinopteri > Cypriniformes > Cyprinidae > Enteromius > Enteromius paludinosus. The sequence continues at coordinate 6,949,330 of JAUMHQ010000094.1, read as the reverse complement.
TTTTTCCTCTCTCTCTCTCTCGGTCTTGCTTTTCATTAAAGTTGTGAATTGGACCGTGCCGGGGTGTCTCCATGGCTGAAATTTGACGGCATCCATTACGGGGAAGGAGGTGTCCTCAGGGAATTACAGGAGCCTTGGCTCCCGCCGGCCGTGCTCTGACCAACCCACTGCCAGAGAGAAACATCAGGGTTAGCTGAGGAGAACTCCAATCAGATCAGACGCTGAAAATCATATTTAAAGCGCACACGTAACACACATCGTGGGAGGAAACCAAATTGAATTCTGTGACACTGAAGGGCCCGAGTGCTGCAATGTCATTTTGAGCGCACTGTCACAATGGTCCTCTTAGCGCCCGTTTTTTTGCCTGCGAGTCAATTGCAAAAATCAGCACAATCTTTGAGAAACCCTCTCACCGACCTCTGATTTTCCTGAAGTGTCATATATATGCTGACCTCTGTCTTCTGGGATGCGATTTTGGTATTTGTTTATGCGAGTTGTGCCCAGGCTATAGAGGTTTTGTTTAAAGTTATGACGGCTCCGGGAGCATAACATGGTTGAGGAGGACAGGGATTGTGAATTATTGAAGATGTGTAGTCTGTGCTCCGGAGAGGTCAAAGATTTGCGAACAAGATTTCAGAGCAGTAATGTGTGAAAAGCCTTTAAAAAAATGGAAAGCAGATGATGAAAATGAGCTTTGAGCTACAACAGATTTGATGGGATTCCTCAAAGGGATTGGAGGCAAACATAAACAAGCCATTACCCTGGACTGAAAATTATTACCTGAAATAACTTTAATAGGTTTGGCTGACTCTAATAGCTTCTTCAGTGCTGTTTTGCATGATGTAATAAAGGCATACTGAACATTTCAGAACTAAACACTTTTTTCCTAATCCTAGAAATAAACCAAAAATATCTGAACCAAAGCTGCAAAATGGATTTTTCCAACATCTCGGATGTCAGTAAGTGAAAATGTAAAAATTTACATATGAATACATTTCAACAATACCTGTACCTATGTACTCTTTCCACATAGAGAGAGTTAACAGTTAAAGAAGACGGAGGATACTATAGTTCCTGAACACCAAAAATAAATAAGACTCAAATGTGGTAAAGTGCGTGCATTTTGTGAGAGCTATGAAAATAATGTACATTTAAACGAGCAGTAACAATTCAAACTAATTCATAAAAAATTAAAATAATATAAAAACTAATAAATACATAAAAATACTATTAAAAAGGAAAATCTATTATTTATTAACATGTATTAATATAAAAAAAAACTAAATAAAATTAAATATGACAAGTTGTTTTTTTCTGTGTATTTTCCACAGAGCACAATACAAATTAGAAAACTAAATAATACAAAATAATAAAATGTTTAAATTAATGAATATATAATAGCAAATTAATAAATATATAATATAACATTGATTAGATAAATTGGTAATGATTACATAATAAAAAGCAAATAAAATAATATAAACAAAAAATATAAATTTATAGCAAATAAATGAAAATAAAATGGAAGTTATATTTCAAGTCTATCAGTACTATCAAAAAGAAAGTACACTGAAAATAGTGTAGAATACAAATAAGTAAACTAAATAATAAAATAATAAATGCAAATATAACATACAAAATAATGAATACATAACATTATTATTATTATTATTAAGATAAGTGTATAAATGTATAATATATTAATACTAAATAAAAAATATTAATAAATTTAATTATAGCAAATAAATACTAAATAGAATTTATTTGCTATAATTTAATTTATTAATATTTTTTTATTTAGTATATATATACACATACATTTCATCACATTTGTGGCTTTCTCCAGCTTTTTTCCCCAGAAGACGGCATTGTGCCTTTTAGCTTGCAAAATGTATACGTCTATTAACATTTGAATATGCCTTTTATTATTTATATTATCTGGAAAAAAAAAACCCAGCACAAAAAGCTCCGGATGCAAGAGTAAATTTGAAGACTACCACAAAACATCAGCAAATGTAATTAACAGGCTGTTATTAAACCCAGGTCTCCAAACACGCTCCGGAAACAAATCATTCTGTTCAAATTACAATAAAGCGCTAACGGTAAGCTGGACATTACCTCTACAAGTGGATGCCAGCGGGCGATGGGTTTGCGTGGGTACGTGAGCATCTCATTCCAGTGATCCCGTCCCAAACTCTGAGCTCGGTTTCCCACGTGACACACGCCAATAACCTCGTTGTGACCTACGCTGTGAACGAGAAGAACATATCCAAGCTTAAAATGTGACAGCTGAACCGTGACACCCCTCTTTTCCAACTGCAAAGTATGGAGATATGATGACTTTTACGATGTATTTTTATACACCTTTCACTCTCTGCATCTAAGCCTCTCTGTCTCTATCCGTTCGTTTGTTTGTGCAGCAGCGACGAGACACCCAAACTCTGTGGCATGTGCTTCTCAAACAGGACAGTGATCTAAATCTGATATGAATCTCTGGCTACATTGGGAATACACAGCTCAGGCTGTTCCTCAGATCACCCACCAGCACTAAGAATAAACTTCTATAGTCTCTGAGCTCTGTGCTTGGCAAAAATTAAAAGCATATTTAATTGAAATGAGACTCGTTTTCAGTTCGAATTTGACAGCGAGCGCTCACTAGCTCCCTCCACGCTGCTAGCTGTACGTTTGGATTAGCTCTGCTAAAACTGAAGGGCTAACAATAGCGTCAGGGAAGCGACAAGCTGGTTTGGACGCCTGCTGCTTCTATATGTTGGTCTTTTCATCAAGCTAGTACAAGATAGCTAGTTTTATTAAAGTCAAGTTGTTTTTTAAAGGTGTAAAACACTGTGCATGAGCAATGAATGAGTCACTTTCTGAATCGCTTTGTGTAAATGAATCATTTGAACAAATCAGTTTGCTGAAATGAATCAGACTTTTCTCAGAGTCAGATCATTTTTCAGTTCGCACAGATGTTAATGTGACAATGATATTACAGTACGATGCAAGTAATATCGCTAGTTTTAAGTTGAAAGCTACTAAGACACATTCGTTTCTTACCGGTCATAGTCCATTACTGCTATTAAAAGACTAATTTGGTCGATGTTCTCAGGAGGAACATCAAAAACAATGGCTTCATTGTAGACAGGATTAAGAGTGTTTCTTTTCGTTGATGTTTTCCTTTTCTTCAGTCTCCGGCCGTCACACATTAGAGAAACCTTTACATAAGGATCTGGAGGACAGAAAAGCACATAAATAGTCATTTTGAATGGAATTAAAAATGGATTTATATATATTTTTTTCAGCTGAATATGAAGTAACTGAAAGCTAAACAATTGTTAAAACCTATAAATTATTAAATTCATACATGTTTGTTTATTTGTTCATTTAATTGTTTATTTTCAGGGGTACAGTTGTCGGCACATAAATAAATAAATAAATCACAAGTACGGATTCCATTGTTAGTGGATGAGAGAAACTCTAATTAAATAAATAAGTTAATTAATTAATTAATTAATTAATTAATTAATACTAATGCATTTATTTATATATTTTAGCATTTATTTAATTACTTAAATTTTTAATAATCTGGCCTTCTGTATGAAATGGGGTTAAAAAACAATGCTGAATTAAAATGGACTGATATGTATAAAGATCTATATAATTTAATATATAATAATATATAATTAATTATTTGTATGAAATTTTTTATGTAGCAGTTAATAATAAAGTACATATTTATAAAAAAAATTATATATTATATATATATATAAATATAAATATAATATTTATATTGTTAAAAAGCTATACAATAGCAATGAAATTTTGTTTTATTTATATAATTTATTTGTATACAAATTTATATTTAATTTATAAAAACTTTTAAGATATAAAAATCTTAAAAATGATATGTAATTTAATTATTTATTTTTATTCAAACATTTATTTTATATACACTTAAAATATTACACATGTGCAAATGTCTATCATTTATTATTGGAGTTTTGTATTGGTTTTATATTTCTCAGGTATTTTTTTTCCTCGATAATTTTTCTTTGAATGTGCTTTCTGCTATAATTTAATCTCAGTTTTACGAAGTAGAAAAGTTCATAAACTTAAACCTTAAATTTACTATTTTTATTTAAATATTTTAATTTGATGCACCAGGGTGGAAAAGCACCTCTGTAAATGCTCTTAGTAGCTCTTCCTTTCAGCCTGATCTGACTGCATACTCCAGCATCTATTGTGTCAGATGAACTACAACAGAAATTCTGGATTTTGCCCAACTACTTGCGTATGTAAAATCTCCTGCCACATTCTCAAGTGTTTGATCGATTAAATCAATGCTCTTTTAGAGAGCCCAGGACGCCCTATGTTTTAACATGTCATGATGACACCAAACAAATCATTACCGCTGAGACAATAAGTCATTTAGAGGTGAAGACGACAGGGAGCCTACCAGAAGCTCCTGTGATGTCCATGGCTTTGAGATTTCTGGCTTTAATTATCGTTATCGTCAGGCGGCCGGCAGTTGGCAAGTAACAAAGAGAAAACATCAGATCTCCCAGATCCACATTATCCTAGAAGAGACACAGAAACAGGATACATTAACTTAAAGAATCATATCACAGAAGCTGATTAAGAGGAAATTAAACAAAATTGACCAAGCTTTCCCTGAGCTTCTACTCGGCAGTCTATTTATTCCTTCATCCATAGCAGTGTACAGTATCATACAAACAAACACTTTCCTGGATGCAACTTGTATAGAAATAGCTTTTTAAAAGTCAAAACCATGCAACTGTTTGTTTACTTGATATTAGTGCAAAACTCACAGCTGTAATGCTTAAGTGTTGCTCAAAATGGTCATTTAAAGTGTATATCATTTAAAGAGTGGAAACAGGGTAGAAAACATGTACAGCTAAATTACGACTGTTTTGGTGCAAGAAATCTTATAAATGGATATAACGGCATATAATGCAGCTCGTTTGCCAAATTAAACACATTATTATGGTTGTTTGATGTATCGTAAGCACTCAATACAGATTTATGGGAACCGAGAAGAGTTTCACCTCGAGGGAATCCTGTTTTTGCACTTTGCTATCTACTTCTAACAGCGGGCACAAACCTGCTGTCTAATTATCACTTCTGAAAATAGATGCAATTTGCACTTTTTTTTTAAATTGGAGACGTTCGTATAACAAACTAAAAATGCAATCCATAATTAACATCTCATCATAATGAGCCTCAGTGTATTGGGAGCCAACAAAGCATAAACTATCGCTTTAATGGTGTTCTTGTCACAAACACACACACACACACACACACACCACTCAAATTTATGATAAGGACTGTTTATTTGAATACGATTGAAGTATAACAGCGCTAACTAGCTGATGGCACCAAAGGAACACACACATTTCAAGTCTCTCACAAACTGATGTACTGCTTTTTTGTTTTTTAAGTCTCTTATGCTTACCAAGGCTGCATTTATTTGATAAAACAGTACAGTAATATTCTGAAATATTATTAGCATATAAAATACATTTTTTCTATTTTAATATACTTCCTTATGTAATTTATTCCTGTGATGCAAAGTTGAATTTTCAGCATCATTACTGAAGTCTGAAGAGTCACATGATCCTTCAATTGCTGCTCAATTATTAATAATGTTTCTGATTATTATCAATGTTGAAAACTGTTTTTTGGGGAAAATCATGGTACATTTTTTTTATTCTTGAAACAGAATGTACAAATGAACAGCATTTTTTGACATAGGAATCTTTTGTAACATCCTAAATGTCTATACTGTCCCTTTACTAATTAAAGTTCTTACTAAAGTACTAATTTATTTTTATTTTAAAAACAATTGTTCTTTGTTTTTTAATTGTTTTTCACAAAAATATTACGCAGCAAAAAAATTCAAAATTCAACATTGATTTTAATACGATAAAAAAGCAAGCGTTTGCCACCACAAGAATAAATACATTTTTAAATATATTCAAATTTATATATATATATATATGTTATCTTAATGTTATAATATG
>JAUMHQ010000094.1:6906243-6941680 GCA_032361165.1 Enteromius paludinosus | reverse complement strand
GTCTTTTGCAAACACTTGATTTATATAAGAAGTAGGAAACGATGGTGTTTGAGACTCACAGTATGTTATGTCCAAGTACTGAACTGTTATTATTCAACCATGCCAAGGTAAATTCAGTTTTCCATTCTATGGCACCTTTAATGCAATCAGATAATTCCGTAGTTGGACTTCAGCACTACTTCCACACAGTTAGTTGCTCCAATTTAGCAGACTAGTAAATAAACCAGTTTAGTACACTAAAAAGTGCAATTGCAGGTTTTTTTTTTTAACATCAAGATGTATTTGTAGTAAAACTAAACTCTACCTTAACACCCGAGACTTGACTTAGACCTCAAAGGCTTGAAACTTAGACTTCATCTAAATAGCTCCACACTTGACTTGGGATTCATCTTGATGCTAAAAGCAGCAAATGGCTAATTTAGTGGATGCGTGTGCATACCAGTCACGGTCTTCCTGTCTTTCTCGAAGCGATTGTTAAGGAAACTGCATGAGTGGTCAGCACACCTCATTGGGCTTCTAAGGCTTCCTGACACATCTAATCATCTGTGATTGTGTGTATTTGAGGAGCTCAGAGGCCCTGTTAAGATAGATCAGTCCCATCCTGAGCAGTTCAGAGCCCTCGGGCTTCTCGCACAGTGGGAGGCTCCATCTATTACGGAGAAGCAGAAAGGTCAAAGATGCAAGCAGCAGAGATAGGCTCATTATCTGGCCAGGTCGCAGCGCTGCGTCCGCTCCTGACGGCTGTGCTGAGAGCCCGGTTCATTACTGCTCTACAGGGAAGAACTGGAAATGCTTGGTGTTTTCCTGCCTCACAGAACCCAAGTCTACTTCCCCCAGTTCTCTATCACATTTAATTGCAGTTTCAATGAAGGAGCAATGATTTAAACACCTGTTCAAACACTAAAGATATTTTGGATACATTTTTTTTTGAATAATTAGGGTTCACGGACACATGTCCTACTTCCTTTTTTTAATGAAAATATGTTGTTTTCATCAGAAAAACTATACACTACTCAAAAAGTTTGGGTCAGTAATTAATATATTTTATATATATATAATAAGGCAAAAAATTGCATTATAGCAATACTGATCTGCAACTCTGCTTTTAAAAAGGCAAAATAATTTTCCTTGTATATTTATAATCAATTATATTTCTTCTCATATTGGATGGCATCCTAGTAGCATCAAAGTATGCAGAAAGATCAATATATGTAATGGCCTGTGGGCTTGATGTAATGTAGGCAGTTTGTGTTTGTTGTTCTTTGCACATAATAATTAGCATCTAGGAAGGGGAGTGTGGGTAAGGGAGCAAGGTAATGTTTCCTCTTGTTGCCTGCGTCTCTTCCATTCGAAGCACAGTCTTTATTAACAGAGAGGTAAGAGAGGTTGACTCTTGTTGCAAATTAAAACCTAAATTGGATTCTTCTCATCAAGCCAAATCCTGGTTGCTTCATTATAATGACGAATGCTTTGTGTTTTAAAGCTAGCAGCTCACAAAATGAAGAAATAAAAAGCTAGAGGCTTTTGTTTAAAGGATTAGTTCACTAAAAGGCCATAATTTACTCATCCTCATGTTGTTCCAAACATCTGTCTTTGTTGAAGACATGAAACACAAAAAGCATGTTTATGCGGCTATGGTTCCTGATAAGACTGAAGCATGAGTAGGAGCTGGCATGGTTGAAAAATGGACAAAAAGTATCAGAAATGTAGTGACAAACTACTTTTTGTCTCTACAGACCTCTGTAGAAATTAATCAGTCTTTGCAACATCTCCATTATATTTCCATGCTGTCATACAACAGACAAAGCTTTGTCACAGGTATCTCGAGTACACTGGTTTTAGCTTGTACTCGCACAGAACGTACAAGTCCATTTTTATCTGGAAAGACTACCAAAACTTGTCCCATCAACCAAGATCCACATGGAGCTGTTGAATCCACAATGACGACTATGTCACCAGGAACAAAGTTTCTCCATTCCTTATTCCATTTTTGACGATCTCAAAGCAAAGGCAAATATTAATTTGTACATTTTTTCCAGAATAAGTCACACATATACTGGACCTGTTTACATCTCCTTTTGCTGTATTAATTCAGATTTGTCGATTATACCAGGTGGCAGTACTGGTTTACCCTTCATCTGAAGAAGGTGGTTTGGAGTTAGTGGCTCCAAATCATTTGGTCATTGGACGATCATTTAGGATGGCCTCCATTTCACACAGCACAGTTTGGAATCCTTCATCATCCAGAGTTTGCTGACGTAAGATGGAACTCAAAATTCTTTTGACCATTTTGACCAAACGCTCCCACACTCCGCCATAACGTGAACCTCCAGGAGGATTAAAACACCTTTCTGGAGCATTGCCTTTTAAATCTTGGTTTTATTCCATGAACTGAGCATTTCCCTCAGCTCCCTTTTCGGCTCCAACAAAGTTTGTACCGTTGTCCGATCTGTTGTTAGTTACTTGTCCTCATCTGCAAATAAATCTTCGTAAAGAGTTGATGCATGAATCCATGTCCAAAGAATAAAGTGACTTCCAGATGAACTGCTCGACTTGCCATGCAAGTAAAGATGACTCCATAACGTTTTGCACTAAAACGTTCTCTTTTAACTTCCACGGGACCAAAATAATCCACTCCGACATTCGTAAATGGGGGCAGATCTGAAAGGAGTCGATCTTTTGCCTTCGACATTGACTTCACATCAGCCATAAATGCAATTGGCTCTTGCATGATGAGAGAAGATGAAAAGATCGACTGACAACTTATTAGTTAAAAATCTTAACTAATGCTGCAATCTATTTATGACGTATTGACACAAGTTTCAAATGATTTTCAACAGTCACTTTGTTGCGTCCAGTGCCAAGACTTTAGCTGTTGCAGTGTGGTGCGACAGTCTCATTCAGTGTAGACACGGTGTTAGTTAATTTTTAGTTAGTTTACATGTCAATATTGCCTATATGAAAATTTGGGTGCACCTAACTTAGGCAGTTTAGAGCCCTGGTTCATAAATACATATGTTTAGTAATACTGGTGTCAAACCTGTGACACATTTTTACGTGCCAAGTTTGAACATGCATTTGTGTAAATGAGATTTAATACTTGGATACTGGTCTTTTTAATTTTGATTAGCCATTTTTACTTATTTTGCTTGATTTACTTATGATTTGTCTCATATTGAATATGCACTCTTTGAAAAGCCTTAATTAATTTTATGCAGTGTTGCTTCTCAATTGATTATTACAATCTAAAATATTTATATATTCTACATGAATACACGTTAAATTAATTTAAAACATTCTCTAAAAACTGCACTTGCATGTGTTGCCTCAAGTAAATATTGTTTTTGAGGATTTTTAAATATTTAAAAATTGACTATACACTTTAAAATTGAAAAATGTAATTAAAAATAAATTACAATATTTGAATGACTTAAAGTAATGGAAAAACATGCTGCCACGATTAATTAATGATTTAAATATTTGATAAAAAATATTTGTGTTGCACAAAATAAACAGGCAACAACAAAAAGCCTCTAAAGAACATGAAGGTAAGTAAATAACATTTTCATTTATATGCAGAGTCCATATCACAAAAAATAAATTCTTTGATTTGTTGTAGCCAAACAATAAAAATACAGTGGGGCAAAAAAGCATTTAGTCAGCCACCAATTGTGCAAGTTCTCCCACTTAAAAAGATGAGAGAGGCCTGAAAGTTTCATCATAGGTATACCTCAACTATGAGAGACAAAATAAATCACGTTGTAGGATTTTTTATGAATTAATTGATCAATTCCTCTGTAAAATAAGTATTTGGTCACCTACTAACAAGCAAGACCTGTAACTTCTTTAAGAGGTTCCTCTGGCCTCCACTCGATACCTGTATTAATGGTACTTTTTGAACTCCATATAAAAGACATCTGTCCACAACCTCAAACAGTCACACTCCAAACTCCACTATGGCTAAGACCAAAGAGCTGTCAAAGGACACCAGAAACAAAATTGTAGACCTGCAGCAGGCTGGGAAGATAGAATCTGCAATAGATAAGCAGCTTACTGTGAAGAAATCAACTGTGGGAGCAATTATTAGAAAATGGAAGACATACAAGACCACTAATAATCTCCCTTGATCTGGGGCTCCATGCAAGATCTGACCTGTGGGGTCAAAATGAAATCCCCACAAAAATCCCAGAACCACACCAGGGGACCTAGTGAATAACCTGCAGAGAGCTGGGACCAAAGTGCCGCCAGGGACTCAAATCCTGCAGTGCCAGGCGTGTCCTCCTGCTTAAGCCAGCACATGTCCAGGCCCGTCTGAAGTTTGCTAGAGAGCATTTGGATGATCCAGAAGAGGATTGGGAAAATGTCATGTGGTCTGATGAAACCAAAACAGAACTTTTTGGTAAAAACTCAACTTGTCGTGTTTGGAGGAGAAAGAATGCCGAGTTGCATCCAAAGAACACCACACCTACTGAGAAGCATGGGGGTGGAAACATCATGCTTCGGGGCTGTTTTTCTGCAAAGTGACCAGTACGACTGCTCCGTGTAAGAATGAATGGGGCCATGTATCGTGAGATTTTAAGTGAAAACCTCCTTCCATCAGCAAGGGCATTGAAGATGAAACGTGGCTGGTCTTTCAGCATGACATACCACCCGGGCAACGAAGGAGTGACTTCGTAAGAAGCATTTCCAAAGTCTCCAGATCTCAACCCCATAGAAAATCTTTGGAGTTGAAAGTCCGTGTTGCCAACGACAGCCCCAAAACAGTACTGCTCTAGAGGAGACCTGCATGGAGGAATGGGCCAAAAAAAACAGCATCCATGTGTGAAAACCTTGTGAAGACTTACAGAAAACGTTTGACCTCTGTCACTGCCAACAAAGGGTATATAACAAAATAGTGATTTAAATGTTGTTATTGACCAAATACTTATTTTCCACAATAATTTGCAAATACATTTTTAAAAAATCCTACAATGTGATTGTTCTGGATTTCTCCTCATTTTGTCTCTCATACAGGCCTCTCTCATCTTTGTGGGGGAACTTGCACAATTGGTGGCTCACTAAATACCTCTTTGCCCCACTTTATCTTTAAATAAGACTGTTAATCAAATTTCTCCTTTGTATGGTTTCTTTCCTTGCCCTCTGTAATGACGGGCATGGTGAAGTGGGTGGGATTTGGTGGGAAGAGGTGGATCGCAGAATCCAAACAGCTATTAATGCGCTGACCACACCCTCTTTTTGTGTGCAAGAGACATTAAGGGTTGGACCTCGTGAAACCAATTCCTCTCAGGCCAAGTAATTGAATTATGCCCTTCCATCTGTAGACTATAGGATAACAGACGCCTCTGCTCTCATAAGCACTTAAATCAAGTCAGCGGTAGAATTATGGTCACTTGCGTACTGTGAATGAAATTATAGTGCAGTTGTGAAGAGGTTGAATAGGGTTCGGAGAGAGTCTATCTAGTGTGATTGTCCATCTCCAGTCCCACCCACCCCCATCCGCTCAATGGCCTATTAGCAGCCAGAAGACGGACAGAGCGTAATGAAAACATTGATAAAAGTCAGGCCAGCGTAAAGAGCATTTGTTATTTCCATTTTGTGATCAGACCACAGATAGTCTTGTATTCAAATCAAAAATCCAATTCTGAAGTGTTACGAATCGTTACACCCCTAGGGTTAATTTTTTGAAGTCGAAAAAGGTGCATCCATCCATATTATGGGTAAATTAAGGAGTTCATTTTTGTGTGAACTACCCCTTTAAAGAAATAGCACAACTGTTTTCAACATTGTTGCTAATAAGAAATGTTTCTTGTGCAAAAAACCCATCATATTTGAATGATTTCGGAATAAACCACTTTTTAAAATAGATTACAGTATAAATAAAAGTGGCTTGGATGAACAACAAAAAAAAAACAAAGTCACTCAAGCCTCACCATGTGACACTAGGACACACATGCACACGGTGTGAAATGTCACAATCATTCCCGCTCTCCCTTAAGTGAGTGAATGCCAAGAATAGCTGGATTAAAGCCCACATACCTCTGTTTCAAGTTTACAAAAAGTGTCATTCCAGTCATAACGCAAGGTAAATGTCTCATGGTTAGAGGTGAATCCTGACAGGAGATTCAATAGCACTAAATCCTGCTGATTGACCTTTTACTCTTCCGGATTAGAGATGCCTCAATCTTTCTCTCTCCAGCTGTGTGGAATGGATTGGCCTTTTCGTACATTAACTAGCTTGTGTTTTATTTATAGGCTGAGCCAAATTACACCTTGAACAGATCTGAGCAAACATAATCATTCATTCAGATTGGAATGCAAATTCCACGCGCTCAAAAAAAAACCCCAGAAGGGTTAAGGTGGATTTTTTTTTTTTCGAGAAGTAATATTTGGAAAGTTGTTTTCGCATGTCATGATCGTGTATGGAGGATTGTATTTCATTTCAATCTAAGACCGGCTGTGCTGCTGGAACTCTCATGCATTTTTAACAAGTTACTCAGAATCCCTAAAGTAATACAGAGAGTTAGCATGAAGGTAGACAGCACTCTGACATCTGTGCTACCCTGAGCAATGACAATTATGTGCCAATAGATATGATCCTGATCCTGAGATAATCAATGGTACAATTTATTTTTATTTATTTATTTTTGCGCTTATTAATCACACGTCGGCTTCATTCAATAAAGGTCAACCTGTGCTTTAGTAAACATGATTTATCATAATTATCATAAACCTTTTAAAGTCAACTTGAATTCAAAACATGGACCCCATTTATCTGCTTGTTTTCCTAGTTTTTATAGCATTATGTCACGGATGCCATCAGAAAAACATCACAATAATAACTCCAGTCCATCAATTAATGTCTTGTGAAGTGAAAAGCTGTGTGTTTGTAAGAAACAAATCCATAATCGAAGCGTTTTATCTTTAAACAGTCACTTCAGGCCAAAAAAAATTTTAATCAATAATAATGTTTTTCTCCAGTTGGTTTGTGTTCATGTTTAATGTTGGTTTTATTACTGTATGTACAGAGGATGCATATTTTTTGCTAGTAAAATGGTTTGAGGTTAAAAATGTCTTGGTGTTAATTAATAGACTTAGAGTTGTGTTGCGGATTATTGTGATGTTTTTATGAACTGTTTGGACTCTCATTATGACGGCACCCATTTACTATGAAAGAATCAACTGGTGAGCAAGTGATATAATGCTACATTTCTCCAAATCTGTTCTGATGAAGAACTCCCCTATATCTTGGATGGCCTGAGGATGAGTATATTTTCAAAAAATGTCAAGTCTCACAGTATAGTATCACATTAGTTATGTTAGATGTACAGTCAAGCCTCCTAAAATGATTAATGCATGGATGGCACGCGTGGATTGTGTTCTTCCAAGCTGGCGATCCCTAGAGGTATGGCCCACTTATATGCACCGAAACAGCCAGCGACGCTTGCTACTACTTCAAGCTAACCTCTAGATCCAGTGATATTTGCTGGTTTGAGCTTTTTCCAGGAAGTGTAGAAAAAAAAATAGGGATGACATGAAAAATAGACCGGAAATCAACACATTAAAATATAAAAACACTTTCAATGTTTATGGCATGGATAATGTTCATATACCGTATACAGTCGATTGCTTACCTTCGACTGTATAATAAAATGTTTGAAAAATGAGGATGCAGTTTGTCTTGTATTTAAGCTTCTTGCACCCAAACAATTGAGATTGATTTGGTCACGTGCAAATATAATCACTTTACAATTTAAATGTAAAATTCGGAACAAATTAAATACTAAATTACATGTTTGATTTTTGCATGAGTACTGTATATTATGAATACAAAACCTGCACATTTAAACCCTCTCTGTTTCATTCTTGGCTAAGGGCATTTACTCCCAGACAACTGGCACAGGTCCATCTGGGAGACGGATCAATTTCCCCCATCAGACATCTATCCTGCGCTCTCCCGTTTAAAACAATAAACCTAAAACCGCCGTATATTCATGTCAGAGCAAGCTCTCCAGCTATTTCAAATATAGGTCACCCCTACGTAGGCCATGTGTGATTATGAAATATTCACGCTTCTCAAAGTATATTTTTATGTCGCTACCTTTGAAGCATGAAAGTGATCGGAGGAGAGAGAAAACCATGCTCAAATATTTTCACTTGTTCTTTCAGTATGACTATAAACTGCTTATACTTCCGAGTGTTCACATGGGCCTAAAATAGTTAAAAAGAACTGTTAACATCATCATATTGCCAACGTACCCAGTAGTGTTCGAACCGGAGAATCCGTTAGGATGGAGGTCAGGGATATTAACACATTCCAACACGTTTGTGTGAAGCTCAATCTGATCTCTGAGAAATAACGTACTATACAAGTAACAAAAATATTAGACCTGTCAATTAAAGAATACCTAAAACTACTTTAAATGAAATTTGTCATTAATTACTAACTTTCATCTTTGGAAGTCAAGTTAGGATATTTTTCATGAAATACAAGAGCTTTCTGACTCTGCGTAGACAGCAAAGTAACTACCATGTTCAAGACCCAGAAAGGTCGTAAGGACATTTTTCGGATGTAGAATAATAAGGAAATTTAATGAAAACTAGACGATATACAATTTAGAATAAACTTTTTCTTTTTTCAATTATTTGCTTTTACCAAGTTTTTATCAAGGTTGGATTAAATTTGATCCTAAATACTATTGTGAAATAATTTTTCTATTTTAAAATAATGTCAATTATTCCTATGATTACAGTCATTACTAGGGCTGGGCGATTTGGCCTAAAACCAAAATCTCGATTAATTGAACATTTTAACTCGATTACGATTAATGAACTATTATTTTATTTATTTTTTTGCCCTCATAGTTCACTGACAAATCTTGTACAGAAATTATGCTCACATATTACAAGAGGGAGATTTTTGAACGAAGGGTGTATTACTTGATTTTAAAATAATTGAAGGAAACACGTATCTTCTATCTATGATTATTTATTAAACATCAATGTTGAACAACTGAAATTAAAGCACACATTGCCTAAAACTAACAGTCACTTTGTTCTTATAAAAAAAAAAGTAAAAATAAATAACAAAATAAATTATTTTCAATGTGTTTCTTATTAAAAGTAGAACATAAGCAGTATCACGTCTAAATAAAATAACTCTTGTATATCCTGTAAATCATATTTTAAACAGTGCATTTCTTGCATCTTCTGTAAACAAATATTTGAATGTGCAGTGTATCCATGTTAACAACAGATTGTTGTAATGAAAATAGAACTCTCCTAGCATGAGGTGTTCTTGGCGATCTTGTCATGTCACTATATGAACATGAATTTTAACACAAGAATGTTAACCTTTCCGACCTGGAAATATGTGATCGATTATAGGTTCTGAATGTCGATTTCGATTACTTTTCCATTAATTGCCCAGCCCTAGTCATTACTCTAACTTTTTATTGTCACATGACCCTTCGGATATTATTCTAATATTCTAATTTGCTGCTCACAAAACATTTCTAATAATTTTTTCATTATCTAATTGATTTTTTGAATATTTGTGTGGCTTAATATTTTTGTAGATACTATACCATTTTTCAAGGATTTTACGAAGAGAAAGTTTAAAGTTTACCGCATTTATTTAAAATTTTAATCTAGACAGCAGACACCCGCCTTGATTTCACTAATTATAAACATTTTTTGAAAAAGCAAATAAATACAAACAGAAAATATATACATCTAACAATTACTATAATTACCGAAATCAAAGGGAAACGCACAGTTTTACACTATCATCAGTGTACGAATTCCCCACATAGGTTTCCAATAGCAGCCTCTTGTACCTGGATAAAACCATCTTGAGCCATGCACTCAAAGCCCCCACAGTGTTGCAACACTTCACGCAGCAGCTAATACAACCTACACCTAAATCAAACCTGAAATCCTTATGGTCATGAATCTGCCTTGCTTTCCTCTCATGAATTTTTCTATTTGAAGATCCTGCCACTGTCAACATTGTTTGAGAAAACGGAGCGCATAAAATGTTACACTGAAAAAGCAAGTTCAGCAAATATAGACACAATAGAGCAGACTTACCGCACTAACATAAACGATATCCCTGCAGAGCTTGGTTTCCTGCGGAAAGTCAGGTAGATCCAAGAAGTTGTCCACCACCACTTGACCAATAACGTCATGGCGGGAGAAGCGGTCGAAGTCGTAGACGCTAAAATGGAGCTTGCGCGTGGGAAGCTCAGCGTACTCCACAGGAAACAGGAAAACCTCGTCAAAGATGGGGTTCAGAGTCTTGCGGTGCACCTTGGTCTGATGCTTGGTTTTGCGGTCTGGCAACAGGTAGATCTTCACGTAGGGGTCGGACGTTCCCGTAAAGTCCTTGGCAGGTAGATCTTGGGCTTTGTGGATCTTCACGATGAGCTGCTCCAAGTCACAGTCGTATTTGATGATGAAGTGCAAGCGGCCACAGCTGTCCGCTCGTCTGCAGTCGTCAGCATCCACCGACCGCTGTTTGTAGAGCTCAGGCTTGATGCGGCCCAAACCTGGACCCGTTATGGACTCTTGTCTCTGGAACTGGGCCAAGTTGAAATCGGGGTTGGAGACGTTCATCTGTCTCCGGATGGAGTTGTGCCTGCAACGAAAAGAAAGGGGGCGGACGTCTGTTGGCTTCATATGCTAGAAATCTTCTGAATAACCAGACTGAGAAGAACTTTAATTACAGCTGAAGGTCACTGAGGCCCACACTGTCTGACAAATGCCAGCCGGGAATTGCCAAATGAATATCAATGGTGAGTGAGTGATTACGCCTGATGAAGTCAGGAAAACATGACTCACCTGACAGATGAGGTTGGTTCGGTGACTTGTCGCTGTACCCGAGCTATGTGGATGTGGTTAAGCTCCTTGGCTTTAGTCTGGGCCTCCAGGTGGATGTCCGGGGACGTGTGGCTGATCTTCATGGCCGACTCCGGGAGCACCGTTGGCGCATTGGGATCCTTCTCGAAGTCTTCGCTGTACTCCCGCTCTAGGCCCTCCACCTCGTTCAGGACCGGCTGCTGCTCGCCCTGCTGGTCCTTTAGGCCGGGCCAGAAGCGATCTCGCCATGGCACCCAAAATAACTTCCATGACACGAACAGGGAGACCGCAAAAAGCGCCAGGCCACATGTAGTCACCAAGAGGGACAGCAGGCTCACAGACACATCTGGAGCAATAAGAGAGAAACTCGGTCACTGGATGGTGTTCAAAACTGTGAAGATATTTATACAACAGAAGGACTGTAAGCAGCATTTTTTTTTAATTATCACACACAAAATACCTCCTGGTTCCAGCTGAAAACAAGTTAATGTTAATGAAGTTATCAAAACAGAGTGGATGTCAGAAAGCTAGCCAATCATAAAGGTTTTCTGTCTGACAACACTGAGAAATAATGCTGTTGGGATCAATTTCAGAATGATTCTTTGTAGATACTGGATGATATGAACATTATTTATGTCTCATTTCATTGGATGCACCCTCTGAGGTCCCATTTGTTGGCTGCATATCTCATAGAGGTTGTCCAAAAAAATAAACAACATTATAAAACTGACTTATTCCCAGTAAAGCATAAATTACTGTATTCTCGAATGTAGTGACTACTTTCTGAAATGAGATGATGAGGATGATGATGTTAAAAATGCAGCCTCTGAAAGGTGAAGGCTGCAAAATGAGACCCAGCAACTGACAGCCAATCAGAATTCACCCGCAAGCATTTAAAGCAACAGTTCACCTTAAAAATAAAAATGCTGTCATCATTTACTCGCCCTCATGTCTTTTAAAAACTATGAGTTTCTTATGTAGAACACAAAAGATTATATTTTGATGAAAGAAATACTATGGAAGTCAATGGGTACAATCAACTTTTCGATTACCAGCATTGTTTTTGCGTTCAACACAAGGAAGAAACTCGCACAGGTTTGGAGTAAATGATGACAGAATTTCCATTTTAAAGGTGAGCTATTCCTTTAAAGCGACAGACGTCATCATTGCAGTGTGCAATTACAATAAATAGATAATTGTGCTACGGTGTGGCTAATATAGTTATCATTCTTGGTATAAATGAGTCTATAGTTTTACACTAATTAACATAAATGTAATTAAAAGAATCGTTAGAAGAAATTAAATGACTGGATTAGTCTGCAAAGTTAGGCAATATCCTTCAACTACTGTATATATTCTATGCAGCTTATGAGCTTTGTTTGGTCAGGCGTTACAAATGGCAACTCAATTCAACAAGCGAGCTTTAATTAAATGCATTAAAGACATCCATTACAAGCCATTTAATACTTTTTTCTTCCTTCAAAAGTGAAATCTAAAAACTTTAAAACACTATGTTTTGCGACCCGGATATTGAGATATTTTGAAAAGGACATTTGTAATATCTGGGGTGGAGTTGATGCTTAACTGTAACTGCTGAATGCAGTAATAGACGCTACATTTAAGATCCACTCAGACTCTCTATGTATCTTTCCCTCTCTCTTTCTTTCTCTCTCTCTCTACCCCCTTGAGATGGTTTCTTTGAATTAGGACACCCAGGAAGAGATGCTTTTAGTGTGTACTGAATGAATCCCTGTCAGAGTGGCCTGCCTTCTGCTTGCTTTTCTGTCCACTACAATCTTTTCTCCCTACACTGGGGAAAAAATGCATACATTCAGACTGCAGGTTATCATACTTGATAGGTAGACTTGGGCTGTCCTTAAAGTTAAGAATTGATGCAATTTTCCCATAATTTACTTGCACTTATGTTATTCTGAACCTGTGTGACTTTCTTCCTGTCTAGAGTAGAGGAGGAGATGTTAGGCGGGGTATTGATGCAGCTTTTGTATACAACCTTTAAAAAAATAAAAGCATCATAAAACCTGTGGTCACCATTCTCTTTCAGTCTAAACATCTCATTTTGTGTTTTTCAGAAGAAAATGATTGAATAATGAACTGCAGGGAATATACTTTTAAAAGATCAGTAGCCCAAGCTTTAAAATAACCTTGTTTTAAAGGATTTGAGGTTTTATACTGTATATATTACTCCAATTTACTATTAAACATCTTAGGTCTTTGTGTTTTTATAATGATGATAAAATTTACTTGGACAATAGCATTGCACTACATATTAACATATATTAAGTGCTGGTCTCTTCTGAAATTTTATGAGTTTCAGGCCAGTCCATAGCATCAATGCCTTCATCTTCCAGGAACTGCTGACACACTCCAGCCACATGAGGTCTAGCATCGTCTTACATTAGAAGGAACCCAAGGCCAACCGCACTGGCATATAGTCTCACAAGGATCTCATCTCGGTACCCAATGGCAGTCAGGCTACCTCTGCCATGCAGGCAACAGAACGTTCTCCACGGCATCTCCAGATTCTGTCACATGTGCTCAGTGTGAACCTGCTTAGATGTGTGAAGAGCAAAGTGCCGAATTTGCTAATCTAGGTGTTCTCTGGCAAATGCCAAACATCCTGCACGGTGTTGGGCTGCACATTTGTGGTCTGCTGGAGGTCATTTTGCAGGGTTCTGGCAGTGCTCCTCTTTTTCCTCCATGCACAAAGGCCGGAGGTACATTAGCAGTCCTGCTGCTGAGTTGTTGCCCTCCTGCGGCCTCCTCCACGTCTCCTGATGTACTGGCCTGTCACCTGGTAGCGCCTCCATGCTCTGGACACTACGCTGACAGATGAGCTGCACTAACTGAGCCACTTGTGTTGGTTGTAGACTCCGTATCATGCTACCACTAGAGTGAAAGCACCGCCAGCATCCAAAAGTGACCAAAACATCAGCCAGAAAGCATAGGAACTGAGAAGTGGTCTGTGGTCACCACCTGCAGAACCACTCCTTTATTGGGGGTGTCTTGCTAATTTCCACCAGTTGTCTATTCCATTTGCACAACAGCATGTGATATTGATTGTCAGTCAGTGTTGCTTCCTAAGTGGCCAGTTTGATTTCACAGAAGGGTTACAAGAGCTACATTGTGTTGTTTAAGTGTTCCCTTTATTTATTTATTTTTTGAGCAGTGTATTATCATGTTCTATAACATATATGTATGTGTGTGTGTATGTACAAAAATGTAAACTGATAAAATAACATGTGTGCTTTCCCAACATTCCCTACATTCCTTAAGGTTAAGGTACGGACATACAATATGAATAAATGATGCAACAGGGAACATAACTCTGCATAGCAGCCTCACTGGGACACATATTCAGTCCAACAATATTTCATGCATATTGTTTCAGTGTGGACTTTAAAGGTAAGCTAAATATGACGGCAAGCTTAACTCTGAACTAAAAAATAATGATCATGCAATGCAGATTTCCAAGTATCACAAATATTATGGTATGAGTTACTGGCTGAGATGATGAAACTGTAAAGGGGAAGTTGCAGGGTGCGGAAAATGATAATGAAATTTACTTGAATCTACAAGATAAGGAAGCTTTGTGAAAAGAAAAATGTGACCAGCAGGTGAGCAGCTAATAGCTCACATCAAGTCAATCAAGTGTGAGTGATAGCTTTCCTGAAGAGGTCTTTGGTAAAAATATTAACCTAATATCAACTTGTAGAAGCGGGAGAAATCCTAGCATTCAAGATGACATCTGTAGCCCTGCCTTACAGTTAAAAGAGCCAATCACACATTTATTAGTCAAGTTAAAAAGTCCCATTTAAAGATTTTTTTTTTTTTTTACAGAGGCATCTTCTGTTCGTTTACTACTGAATGTGCATTATCCTGACTGGCTTAAGAGTGATTTTTTTGTGTGTAATGTGAGCTAAAGAAAATGTACAGTAGTTGTCAGATATCATTCCCGATTTGAAATATCTATTAAAACGCAAAAAGCATTTCTTTTTTAGCTTTTTCTCCTCTCAAATATCTACGGGTTGTACTTGTGTACCTGGGATTTCCAAAATGGCTGCGGAGTGAACTAGCCACGAAAGGGAGTTTGCTTTAAAAGGAGTCAAATACAATTAAGCTTGTTCACTCAATGTGGATATTTCTTTGTTTGAAGCCATTAACAGCAAGCATTAAGGAAAGATCAGTGCATCTCTATGGAAACATCTTCATGTTGCATCTGTGTTGGTTACAAATATGGAAACTAAAGATTGCGTCTCATAGTTTTAAAACGATTCTACGCTCCCACAAGACACTAACCTCATTTCTAAGCTCTGACATCAC
The DNA here is from genome assembly GCA_032361165.1 of Enteromius paludinosus. Taxonomy (NCBI): domain Eukaryota; kingdom Metazoa; phylum Chordata; class Actinopteri; order Cypriniformes; family Cyprinidae; genus Enteromius; species Enteromius paludinosus. The sequence goes on along the minus strand of JAUMHQ010000094.1, from coordinate 6,926,482 downwards.
GTTATTCACTTATCCAGTACAAGATTAATGACACTGGCTTAAAGCGAATTTGTTTACCATCACTCTCCAAAACAGAAAAACAGATTCTCTTTACTCCTAGTCTTTTTTGTCCTCCAAGCAAAGATGAACTCACTTTTGCATATGAAACAGAGACACGTGAGCTGAGATAAGCACACCTGAATGTCTCCAAGAATGGTCGGGAGAAGGCCAGAGAAGTCAAGACATTGGATTGAAGGGGTCAAGTGATCTTCCCGACATATTCCCTCTCCTATCCTAATTTGCAGGTTCATTTTACACAACATTCCCAGAGATCATACTGTTATGCATCTTTATTTAAGCAGGTGTCTGCTTCAGCATCAGCAGGTGTGACATGAACCCAGACACATGTGGGTACATGTGAACACAAAACACTGTTTTATTATGTAGGTAGGTGGGGTAGTTCGAAAGACAATATTCACCCAGTTCAACAACATCTATTTTTATTTCTGCTTCTGTAATTCCAGGTGGCAGACTGCAGATGCTAGCAGCTGTTAGCCAATCAGAACGAAGCTGGGAGGCTGTTTGCGAATTTGATGGCAAGACACAAAGTTTTTTCCACCACAGGGAAGAAAAGTGTTTATAGGTCGAACCAATCGAAGACTTTTATGACAGTCCAGATGTCAACGGCAGTAGAAACTATAGCTATGAATAAATATGACTCACTTAATAGTACACAACCTTCACAGTCAATAGCCCTTCACTGGCACATATTATCAGCATGGCTCACGGACGTGTCATAAACTTGCCCGTGTGAGAACGAAACGCTGTCTTTCCTGAGTCTGAACCATCAGTTACACGAATACCTGTCAATATGTGTCCACACCATGTTGTCTGAACTGTCTATCCATTACAGTGATGTGTTATTAACCTCTTAGAGTGCTGGGTTCCCTTGGGTTCCATTACAAAACCGTTCCTCCATACAGGCGCTTTATAGCGACGCATGCCAATCCCCATCAGGCTAAGAGTATATTTACTGGGTACTCTGCTGTTCCCTTTCATTAAATTCTTGTACAATCCATCTTGAGGGACCAAATTATTAGTATGAATCGTTCTCCCATGGGGTCTGGAGACCTCGTGTTAACGGATGTCAGTGCTGGGTAATCGCAAAGGAGAAAGTGTACAGAGTAACAGGGTGGGGTGGAATCCTAATGGCTTCCTGTCGACCGCTCTGTGTCTCCAAGGATGAAGACGACAGCGTCTGAAGAGAGGCTATGATCTATGAATGAAGGTTCAGTGAAGCTAATGTTTAGTTAAGCTCATACTGAATCAAGCAATTCTCTATTTCGGTCATCGATGACAGGTTGTTTTGGGGATTCACAAGTTTCCTGTGAAGCCTTCTAGGAATCTCGAATTTTATGCTTAATTCAACTTCTGAATGCATAAATCAACAAAAAAAGTTTATTAATGTTCAGTGCTAAAATTACACTGCTTTTGATATGCTGCAGAATTAAATCTGAATCAATGTAGGCTGCATTTTCAAATGCTAAAATACAGGACAGCTCTAAATAGGTCATTAATACTGGACTGTGGGGAATGATGATCGGGGCTTGTTTTGTTTGTGTGTGTGTCTGTCTCACTATAGGTCTATCTATCTATCTTTTTTTCCAGAATTTACAGCAAAACATCATATTTATTTTAAAATAATTTTATTTACTTTGAATGTACATTCAATATAAGAAAAAAAACTGACTCAAGTCTGTTTAGCCTAATAAATGAAATAAAATATTTATTTATTAAGTAAATAATACGTTGACAACAATAGTTTCATATCAGCGTTAATATTAACAAATAGGCAAACGTTACTGTTCGCTTTAGATAATTTATTGGGTGTGGTTAACGTTACTTTAATGAAAACAAACCCCATCAATGCTAGATGCCAATTAGCCGAGCGCATTAACGAAATGCACACATTTTAAATAATGAAATTTGCTTCTAATAACTTTCTACCAAGTGAAAAAAAATAGTTGAAAGTGCCATGACAACAAGTTTAAGGGGTCGTAGTTAAACGCGACAGTTTAAATAGGATTTGATTACGTTACACAAAACATGAATAAAACTTAATCTGAAGACAGGAATAAAACAATTTCCTACCGGAGTCCGAATATCTCGGTCTCCCGAGATCGCGAAAATAGTAGGTGAAATCCAGGCAGTTTTTGTCTTGCACCTCTCCTCTCGAGCACAGATCGGACAGAAGCTCCAGCGCCTTTCCACAAATCTCATCCTCTCTGTCTGCAGGCATTTCCCACCAGCATCCTTCTGAATGAAGACTCCTATAACGCCTATCGAGACACTGCTGACCGCCACTTCCAGCTTCTGACAGCGCTCTTCATACTCGCCCAGCACAATCCCATAAGGAAAGTTGAATTGAACAGTGTCCGGCGTTGTTCAGATCAAGCCCACAAGTTTGCACACGTGTGAACGGCTCCAATTCGAGCGCATAGCGCTCCGTGACACTGGTTGAATTCACTCAGTTGGCTACACCCGAAGAAAACACCAAGGGTCGGTGGTGAATTGCATCTTCATGAATGAAAAGCTGTTGGCTGGCTCGCATCTCCCTCAGTACAAGCCTTCTGGGATCCCTTGTCTTCTGCCAATCTAAAACTGCTCCTCCCACACCAGCTTTGCTCTTCTCCACACCAGACTTCTATTACAGGATCATTTGGCTACTAAATCCCACTTGTGCTCCATAAATCCATAATAATTCAAGTTGGAGAGAAATTGCAGAATGAGAAAACAGAAAATAAAAATCTGCCAAAATGGTTTCAGAGAGCAACTTTTTGTTGAACAGTGCTGCTATTGCCTGCGCGAAATACAAAGAAAATGTTTTGATGCGTAAATGTTTTAATTTGTGGGAAAATTTTACATAGGCTATTTTTTAGTTGTTTAGCCATTTAGACGTCATTAATAAGTCATGTGACTAAAGGCCTAATTCTTTTGACTGAAAAGAACTGGTTCAAAAGAATCATTTGTTCGCGAATCAGGCAATGGTTGTGCATTAACCAATACTAATACTATAATATTAATACACAAATACATAAACTAAATATAGTTTTTTAAAAAGTTATCTAATATCAACCATCCTTTGAATAACTAACCAAAAAACAACTGGTTACACATAATAATAATTTAATAGGTTTTGAGAAGGATGAATAAACTAAGCCTCAAACCACCATTATTCCACTTAAACACAATCAAAGCACTTTGTGTTGTCTGCACATTAACTACAAGAGACGTCTGACAAAGATAATCCCAGTTTCTTGATGGATTACATAAAGCCCATATCCAATATCATTTCCAATAGCAATATTCCTGTAATGGAATAAAAGGGGCTTCTCTCGCTCCAAGTACAAGGACTCGGGCATCTAGAGCTCCATCACGCTCCAAGACAACATCAGAAGACTTAAATGGATTCTCTCCTCTCCCTTCCCTTCCTCCGGACCCATCCGTAGCGGCTAATAGACTCAAACGCCACACAGTCGCTCCTTATGCTCCAACATAAACAAATAACCAATGTGACGAGACATACAAAGACTGAAGTCAAAGCTAAGACAAGAGCGGACTGTCCCACATCCAAAGATGAAGGGCTAATGAGATGTGTAGATTCCTCACCCCGGCTTTCCTTTTGCTCCCCCTTTCTCTCTTTTTGCTCATATCTATGGTGGTGTGGTGCCACATCTTGTGTTTTAATTAGCTCTCACACTTTGTAAGTGCCAGCCATTCTCCACAGAGTCAACAGACAACAGAGCTGTTCTCTGTGATAATGTAGGTTCTGTGTTTCCTGTTGGATTATTCATACGGGACTAATCTAGAGACCGGTCGTGTCTCTCTACAGATGTTCAGTCGCTTTGAAAGAAAGCAGTCAGTTTAGAGGCACGGCTAAGTGCGGCTGGCCTTCTTTTACCTTTATGGCTAGTTTATAGGTTCTGTTTTGTCTTTATTGAACAAAAAGAGATTGCTTGCTTGGTAGAGTTGATGTTCAAAGACTCTGACTAAATGTAAAATGTCTTTAGGGATGGATTTTATGAGATATGAATCTCACTGACAGGGCACCAGACTACAAAAACGAGTCAGCTAAGAGTCAAATGACATTTTGTTCAATAAAAAAAGATTGTTTAGGAGCACTGTAGTTCACTGAGTGCAGTTTATTTATCTTTTAACTATAGTCACTGCTGTGCACTGTGAGGAAAGGATGTATATGTACTACGACAATTTAAGAAATAAAAACTAGGACGTTGATTTTCTGTAGTTCAGCTGTCACTTCTGATTTTGATTATATTGTGCCATATCAGTGTCCCATTGTTATGTAAAATGCATTATGTCACCTATCTTATCTTAATCTATTCTATTCAGCAAAAAAAAAAGAATTTTTAGAATACAGTTTTTATTTTGTGTATTGCTTTATTTTAAACATTAAATAGACTAATTTGATTCACATTGTCCAATTCATTGTCAATACTTGCAGTTCAGATAGTCAGTATACTGTAGTCAGTGTTTAAAGGCTAATGGTTTTGAGCTGTTAATTGACCGAGTCTAATTCAAAATGCCATACCTGATTGCCGTTGTTTTGACCCTGCCTGTCTTGACCTGGAGTTTAATAAAAGCCTGCAATTGGATCCGCTAGTCTCTTGTCTATCTGTATCCTAACAGAATGATCATCCAAAAAGGATCCAGTGGCTGTTTACAAGGACATTTGACAGGTATGGATGCTGCACACTCATTGCTAACCCTCAGGCAGGGCTCGTGTTCACTCGAGTACTACGTGCAGTGCTATTTAGATCTTGCCTCACTTACAGCCAACCCCGAATGCTTGTTAGTTTGACTTTTTTTGCACACACGAGCAACGGCAAATGGCAATTGAGGACACCCAGATCTTCCCTGGATGTAAGAGGTTGGCGTCCAGTTTGGCAGACCCCCCCAATGATGGCGGTGAGGGAAGTGGGTGTTTCCCCAACACCAGCCATCGAAGAGGCTGTACCCCTTCTCCACAGTGCTTCCCATTCTGGCTGTAGCCATATTGAGTGTGTGGGCCGTACACTGCTCGATGGAGACCTCCTCTGCCTGTGGTTCCACCCCTGAACCCCTACTCGGCCAGCCCATGCCATGGATCCTCCTCGGGTTCCGCCAGTGGCCGCACGACTCCCAGAGATATCAGCCCCCACTGTAGATTCTCTGGAGGTTTCACTGGTGGCTGTTTCTGTTAAATTATAATGTTAATCTGGATGTCTCTTCTTAGTTAACTAGCTAGTCGCTTTTTTGTTAATTTATATTGTAACTTATGTCATATGTAGCACCTTGGTCCTGGAGGAATGTTGTTTCGTTTCATCGTGTACTAAACAGTATATGTTTAAAATGACAATAAAAGCCTACTTGACTTGACTTGACTTGGCTGCACAAACCCTGGAGGAGTCGGCAGTTCTGATAGAAGGTTTGGAGGTTCCACTGGTGGTTGTACGACCTCCTGAATGTCGAATCTGCCCGTAGATTCTTGGAAGGTTCTGCCAGTGGCTGCACAACTCCTAACCTGCTTGTAACCACCATTGACATTGCCCTGAAGCCCGTATCCTTTCTAGTTATGGCCACTTACAGACCTTCAGCCTGCCCTGTCTCTCCAGTTATGGCTACGGAAACCCTGGATCCCGTGTCAGGCCTGGCTCCGATCCTGAAGATCACTCACAAACTCCCAACCTGCCCTGGTCACATTGTTACGGCTACAGAAGCCCAAGGCCTCCTGTCTGACCTGGATCCGGCCCAGGAGACTGCTTACGATCTCTCAGCCTACTCTACTCACCCCGCTATGGCTTTCTGTGTTTTCTGTGTCCTATTTCGATTTGCTGTTACCGACCCTGCCTTCCTTGAACTATGGCCTTTGTGTTTCGCCCTTCCTAGATTCTGTTCACTGTTCAGCCGACCTCTGCTTTGTCAATCGGATTACTCTTGCGTTTGCTTCTGCCATACCTGATTGCCGTTGTTTCGACCCTGTCTGTCTTGACCTGGTGTTTAATAAAAGCCTGTAATTGAATTTGCTAGTCTCTCTCTATCCGTATCCTAACACACGTATATTCAAGTGTGTTGTATGCTAGGTGAAAAAAAAGCCTCACAGCCATGGCGGATCAGTCTTTGACGTTATACTGGGGCTTGAACAGACTGGCTTTTATCGAAGAACGTTCAGAAAGCTTTGACAGAGCACACTTATGTAACATGGAACGCTCTACTTGTTTGAAGACTGAGTAGAATCTTCTGACAGCTACAGAGAGCATCACCTTGACCATTACATTCATAAATCTTGTGTATAAGCACAATGAAATGCTGTCACATACTATTTTGTTGAGGTTTTATTATTTCATATTTCATTCTAGCATTCATAAAGGTGTCAAAATGGATTATCACAATGGTAAGACATTTTGTTTGCAATTTGTTTAGTACACCAAGCTGTAAGACAATTTCATAAAGCTGTGTAATTCACATTATGGAGCAAAGCAGGAACATTCTTAAAGAATTCAAAATAGTTCAGATGTTATTTATATACTGTAGTAACACTTTGCCATACTTTTTAAAATAATATTTAGGTTTAATTGTTATTTCAGTTCTAATTTGTATTTATTTTGAGTTAATCACTTTAGTGCTATAAACGTAGTATATCAACGTTCTTGTTTAGTAAAAATAAACAAAATCTAAAAATCTTAATATAATATTTGCATCAATTTCTAAGAGTTGGGAAGGTTGGGTTAAAGGAATAGCCACCCAAAAATAAAATTATCCTATAATTTACTCACGCTCAAACCACCCTACATAGGTAATATATATCTTTCTTCTTTCAGACAAACACAGTTTGAGTTTTTAAAAAAAATGTATCCTAGCTCTTCCAAACTTGGTAATGGATAGTGGCCATTACTTTGAAGCTCCATAAATCACACTTATCCATCGTAAAACTAACCAGTATGCCTCTGGGGGATTAACACATATCTTCTGAAGCAGATTGATGGGGTTTTGTAACAAAAATATTTCTATTTTTAAAATGATGCACTCAAATCACTGATTTCAGGCAATGGCCATATGCGCTTAAATGAACAGTGATTCCTGGTTTATAAACGAATGACTCTTGAACCGGTTCTTTTTATTTATAATTTTTTTATATAAAAAGAAATCTACCTATCTTGTTTATTTCAATTAATAAAAATGTTTCAATAGATTTGGCTTACAATAACAACCCTGGCTCCCAAACGTCTATTAGTGCAACAGTGATCTTGTGAACTGCGTGTTTATGTAATGTTCCCTGCGGAATCAGACAGCAATCCAATCAAAATGCATGAAGTAAACACCCACTTAAAGTTCAATCAAAGCCAGTCATTAGTACTGTCCATTCCCACACTCCCTATCAGCAAATCTCTGTATTGGACAATGTCCTGTGAACTCCAAGCTGCTGCTTTCTCACACACAGAGCACTGTGGGATATATCTGAAGAGGTCTTCAGCGTTTGCTGTGTGCTACAATCACATTTATTGCTTTGGTGTAGACTACTGCATTAAGTCACTGGCAAATAATGAGAGAAATCTTGCTTTACAAATAAATAACCTATAATTCTGTCATGACAACTCACTGAGAGTTTAGCATGATAACGTACATGGCGATGTTATGTATCTGGTCTTGGAGACTTGCTACTGCTAATACAGTACATCCACAGACATGCTGCTGTAAGCATGTAAAACCCCGTTCACACCAAGAACAATAAAGATAACGGAAAAGATGTAATTCTAAAAATTGTTCATAATGTTAAGGAAAAGCAGCGCACACATCACAACTAGAATGATAAAGGACATAGAAACAATATCTTTTGGAATCATTTTCAGAAAGATTTTATTCCAGCTGATGAACGATAGAAACATTGACAACCAATCAGAATCAATCCTGCTACAGTATTTGTGGTTTCTGTTCACAGAATCAACTAATACATACTGGCCATACATGCTTATATATTTTGTAGCCTATTCCATCCAAAACATTTTATTTTCTTTCTTTTTTTCTATTCTTTTACAAAGTTTTCTTCGTTTGTATTTTCAGGTAGGAAAGCTTTGACTTGTACCCTGATTGAGTCAAAGCACTGAGTAGTGCTGCTTTGATCTCTATGCACTTGATCATCTTTCATAGCCCAGTATGTCCAAATGGAATTCATGATGTAATTCAGATCTCTTTGAGATTGCATTTGCACCTCTCTCTGAAGCTCCACAGGCACAATTGCAGCAGACTTAAGAAACAATGTGTGAATTTATGACACAGTATCCCATCAATCCACTGCAGTAAATAATATGCTTAGTCTGTCGTATCAGTGCTCAAGTGAGCCATTGCACAACAATTACAGGAGTATCAGCTCAGCTGGATTTAATTATTTTTTGTTTAAAGGGATAGTTTACTCAAAAATGCTGTCTTTTGTGAAAAGTTTAGCAGAAAAATGTCTGAGCTACTTTCTGAGATGGATGGTGACCAAGAATAGTCAAAAAGTGTTATTTACATATTATTTCATAGCTTAAATGTTTATATATTCCGTTTTTGATTTAATTTAATTTAATTTAATAAAATGTTGTACTTGTATTGCATGGGATTCCTGCTGCAGTGCTCAGTCATATTTGCTATGCAACCATCATTATATCCTACTGATCAGTCAAAAATCGCCTATATTATCTCATTGTTATCAGGAGCTGCTTTGCAGTGGGTAGAAACGCTGTGGACTCAGGCAGGTTCCGTAGTATCATCACTACAGGAATTCATCATCCATTTCAAAGAGGTTTTCAATCGTACGGATGGAGAGGTGTCGGCGGGAGAACAGCTTTATCATCTGTCACAAGATACCATGTCTATTCAGGAATATTCATTAAAATTTTGTACGTTGGCAGCTGCAAGCGGTTGGAACGAGCGATTCCCTCCTAACCACCTACTGCCAAGGATTGGAGCTCAACCTGCGATTGATGTTAGCTGCCTATGACGATTCAGTAGGCCTGGAAAGATTCAGTTCACTGTTCCTCCTGCCTCCAGTCTTGCCTCCTGGATAGCCCGAGCACTGCAGCTATGTTTCACCGCCGACCAGAGATCACCTCCAGAACCAAGTTCAGAACCCATGCAAATAGAATGTCTCCTCTGGAGCACCAACATCGACTGACCCGGAGTCTCTGTTTGTACTGTGGCAACAGTGGGCATTTTATCCTTGAGTGCCCTCGTCGACCTCCACGACCTGTGGTGTGTGCAATTCAAGCCAGTATTGAAAGGATGAATCCGTTAACTACCTGTGTACTGCTTACTGCACCCATTGTCTTCGTTACAGTTTCCTCCCTCCTCGACTCCGGGTCAACCGGCAACTTCAACGCCAGGCACCTCTGCCGTCGGCTTTGGCTTAAAACCTCAACCACCACTACCAAATTCAGTCCATGACCGGAAAACCCCTCACCCAGCTTCGAGCGGGACCCATAGTTCTTCAAGTCGGCCAATGTCACATCGAGAAGATCTATTTGCTGGTTCTGGAGGGCTCGACCGCGGATTTTGTCTTAGGGTGCCCGTGGTTGGCGAGGCACAATCCCATCCTCTCTTGGCAGACAGGGTAAGTCCTAAAGTGGGGTTGGCAACATTATCCAGAGTGTTTCCCCAATCTTCCCATCAGTCCTACAGTTCATCTGAAGATTAACGTCAGGTTAAATGAAAGCCCTCTCGAAAAAACAGTCTGTGAGTTTCCCTGAGTGCTATGCACCCTTTAGCGACGTCGTGTTCTGCCACAAGAGAGCTGCCCAGCTACCACCACATCGACCATGGGATTGCGCCATTGATCTGATTCCAGGTGAGCCCAAAGGCAAGTTTTATCCCCTTTCGCTTCTGGAGTGCAAAGCCATGGAGGAGTACATAGAAGAGGCTTTAAGACAAGGTTACATTCGCCCCTTCTATGTCCCCTGCTGCTTCGAGCTTCTTCTTTGTGGCCAAAGAAGGACGGAGGCTTGAAGCCATTTATTGATTACCGAATATTCAACAAAGCCATGGTAATGTTCAGATATCCCCTTCCCCTCATCCCAGCAGCCCAGCTTGACCTCCTCAGTGCCTACAATTAGATCTGGATCAGAGAAAACAATGACTGGAAGACCTCCTTTGTCACGCCAACTGGGCATTATGAATATCTGGTCATGCCCTATGGTCTCATTAATGCCCCCTCAATCTTCCAAAACAGACTTCCTCTACAAATTCGTCGTAATCTATATCGATGACATCCTCATTTATTCCCAGAACATGCAGAAGCATTGTAGGCATGTTGCGGAGGTCCTCACCCGTCTTAGAGAGCATCAACTCTATCTTAAAGCAGAGAAATGTTCATTCAACCAATCTTCAGTCCAGGTCAATGCTGTAAAACACCTGGCCCACTCCCTCCACAGTCAAAGAACTCCAACGGTTTCTAGGATTCACAAATTTCTATCGCCGGTTAATCCAAAACTACAGTATGCTATTCAGTCCTCTCACGTCACTCCTGAAAGGAAAGTCTCTGTCCTGGACTCCAACAGCCTCCCAAGCATTCCACTTTTTTAAAACAAGCTTTTACTTTAGCTCCACTCCTGAGTCACCCAAACCCTGATTTTCCTTTCGTAGTGGAAGTGGATGCTTCCACCACTGGTGTTGGAGCTGTCCTATCTCAGCAGCAAGGGAATTCACCACGACTCCTTCCATGTGCTTACTTCTCCTGCAAACTCAGCCGAAAGGAGAAGAAATACAACATTGGCAACCGCAAACTTCTAGCCATTAAACTGGCCCTAGAAGAATGGCGGCACTGGCTGGAGGGGGCCGCGCATCCATTCATTGTGCTTATTGACCATAAAAACTTTCAAGACCTCCGAGATGCCAAGAGGTTAAATCCCCGTCAGGCTCGATGGGCATTATTCTTCACTCGCTTCCGGTTCACTATTTCCTACTTTCCAGGTTCCAAGAATGTGCGCGCCAATGCGCTTTCTAACCTCCATGCTAAGGAAGAGGAATCGGAAGATCCAGAACCCATCATCCACACCAATTTCTTTGTTAATCCAATGGGATAGCCCCCGAGCCACATCCAAGCCAGCTTCTGCCACTCCGCCCGGGCTGCCCCCAGCACCTATGTTTTGTACCCCAGTCAGAAAGAACACCTCTCATCCATGCTACTCACACCTCACTGGGCACTGGCCACCTTGGAGCCAACAGAACTCTCTCACTCCTGCAAGATCGTTTCTGGCGGCCAGAGATGGCAAGGGATGTGAGAAGGTACGTGAGGGGGTGCACGAAGCACATCACCATCTGCCTGGTCCAGCTGAGGAACCCCCTCCTCCTCTAATCGTGGATAAAGAGACCATCTACAAGGTCAAGGAGATTGTGGATTCTCTATGTCGCGGTGGTATACTAGAGTATTTGGTAGATTGGGAAGGTTACGGGCCCGAGGAAAGATCTTGGGTCCCAAGAGATGATGTGTTATATCCTGTTCTCTTAGAGGATGCTACCCATCCTGATCGGCCTGCGCCCAGGGGAAGAGGAAGACCACCGCAACGTCGGAGAGGTCAGCCTTCTGGAGAGGGCCGTGGAGGAGGGGGTAATGTTACAGATCTGCCAGGCTCTGCACCCAGCCAATTGCAACGCTCACTCAGCCCTGAGTTCCAATTACTGTCACCTGCAACTCATCATCACCACAATCAACTCCACCATTAAACCACTCACCACTCCTCAGTTAGTGTCTGGGCTCGTTTCTACGAACGTTTCTCGTTTCTCCCTTGAAATTAGCGATTATATTATCCTTACTGTACCTCCTGTGTAGCGTCCGCTTCCATTATGGAGTTATTCATTTAAAATCCTCATTGTTTGGACAAAATAACACCTATTATATTTAACACCTAAAATATTTTACTTTCACGCAGAAAAAATTATACGGAACGACATAAAAGTAAAAAACGTTCTTTTATTTTGTGTGAACTGTGCCTTTAAGGTTCTTCTACAGGCACAGTTATCAGATTCTAAGCAGGTACAAATCCATCTTTATCTTGGTCAAAAGTACTTTTAAATGAACAACAGGGGCCACACTTTTTCCCAGAATGCCAGCGGGCTCCTTGTTTATCATCACTAAAATCCAAGGTGCCTGACTGTCACATGATTATGGCCTTTGGCTTGAAACTCGCCACACTGTTTCTCATTACAGTCCAGCCCCCCTAAGAACAAATAAAGACGGTAACACAGTCGGTATATTCCACCACTTGATAAATCACACGCCAGAGTGAAACAAACAAGGCATCTGCCCTTCTAAGAGCAACTCGATCAGGTCAAGTTTGCTCTCTCTGCTATCACCGACCAATGACATCATGTTGAAGAGACACTGACATATTACATCATGTAGGCCGCATGTCCACGGTGATCGCTTGACCATGTGTATAACAGAATAAAAACTTTGAAAGGCCATGTCCCATAAGAGGTCAATGTGGCGCTTTTGCACTCTGTTACTATGGCAACAGCCCCTCTGCCGAAGGAGCCGTTTGTGTCATCCGTAATGAGGTTAAAAAATAAATAATGGCTGCTGAAGTCTGTCAGAGCAGCTGGGTTCACTCAGGTGGGAGGCTGTGTCCACTGCAATATGACATAATATGAGTTTTTGCAAGAGTCAGTTTATTAATGGTTTATATTCAATATTCGAATGATTTTGAGAGTCCAGTATACATCGTTGTGGCATTTTTAATATTTCTAGAATTATTTCTAAAGGATAATGATCTAACATTCATCTCATCTTATTCATGAAATGTTATTGTCTTTAAAAATGATGTGACTATTAAAAGATATATTCATGATGTACCTGCAGCTGCAATTCTTTACAGAACATTTCTATGGCAACTCATTAAATGTTCTGCCTTGATTCCTCGAAACACCCCCTCTTTAATTGTGCACCCTAAAATATCAAGTAAATTCATTTTTCAGACTGATGCTGTTACCTTTTAAAATGTCACCTCAGCATCAGTACTGTGGCATATGTTGGCATTTACGAACTCTCTCAAGGATGCGGCATAGAATGCATGCTATTTTTGGTTACAATGTTACGGCTTGGTCAACAAAAGTGAGTGATGACAGAATAATTTACAAAGCTACAAGGTGATGATTGCGCTCATTTAAAAATCAGGTTTAAACAAAAGCTCTAAACAAAAATGTGGTTCGAAATGTGGTTTCCCAAACAAATCCATCTTGTTGCATTTGTGGTGCGAACCGAACCGCATTTTTATTAAAGTTCAGCCTTGAGTTCACCTTACTCTAAATTCACTCAGTCCATCATGGACCTTCCACAAAAACCCTAAAGTGGGCGTTTTGTGGCATTTCATCCATTTCTGTTATAGCTTTGGAGGGTTTCTGCAAGGTCAAGACTTTTTAGGACCAAGTTAAGATAATGAAAGGGAATACAAAACGCCGAAAGGAAATGTCTAGGAGTCAAACTTATGAGAAACTACAGTTCTCCATTACTTTTTAATTAATTTCACAAAAACAACCAATCAGAAAAACAGCTTAAGGCTGGAATAGCCCTGCTTCTTAGTGACTAAAATATAGAAATAACTATTCTCCATTACTTTTTCCATCCTAGTTTCCAGTGCAAATGTCTAAAGATTCTGAACAGTTGAAAAGAAAAATAATGTAAGTTAAAGGTGCTGTATATAAGATTGACACTGATTCAAAATATTGGAAATGGGGATTTTTTCAACCGGCCCTTACTACGTGCAGGTTGCCAAATTGAAGATAGCAACTAGAACGAGCCCAATGAAGATGGAAAGCTCATTTTCAAAGGAAGATAATTTACTGTAGCAATGTTTTCCAGATAAACAAGTATGTTAACTTAGCATATTTCTTAAATACCTGCCAACATATTATCTTATTTTTATGCTTTAGCAGAGTCAAAATCCTGCATGCAGCACCTTTAAAGTGATAGTTTACCCGAAAATGAAAATGAATTGCTCACTCTCAGTTCCTTCTAAAGACCTTGGCTCATATTTGTTATAAAAATTAAGATATTTTAGATGAAATCAGCAAATCGGCTTTCTGACCCAAGGCCAAAAAATGTAGTAAGGACATCGTTAAAATAGTCCATGCATCAGTGGTTCAACCCTAATCTTACAAAGCTACAAGAATACTTTTTGTGTGCGTAGAAAAAATGATGACATCATCAAACAATTTCTTCTCTTTGGTGTCACATTTCTTCTGTTCTTCAACATTTCTTCTGTTCCGTGATATGTGCTACTAGCATGCACCTGAAAGTTGAAAAAAAATCTAATTTAGCAGATATATTACAATTAATGTAACTTATAGAGTGTTAGAGGCTATTCATATCATTCACCAAAAACACACTTTTGTATTTGGAAACACTAAATGCAAGGCAGTGAAATAAAACAAAAGAAATGTGTAGAAACACTTTTAAAAGTTTTAGAAGGCTGTGTTGTATGTAATGGAAACGTCACACAAAACAAATGAAAAGCAGCACAGTGGCGCGCAGACACTTTGTCTTCAGGGAAAATATATGGAAACAACTGATGACTCATTTTGCACACGATACATTTCGCCCAATCAAATGCACAACATGCTTCCTACCTAAAGGGACCAGGTCCTTTAAATACTGTATGTCTGACTCGATTCCAAAAGTACAGTCTTGTATTTTTTAAACAATGCGTGTCTGACTGCTTGGCAGTAAATGAGAATTTTCAGGAGAGTGACTGGTGCTGGTGACGCTCAGCGGGACTTGATATAATGGAGTACAGAGACATGCTAGAAAAAGTCAACACATGAATAAAAGATGTCTTAACTATGGTGGCATTCACAGGGAAGAGCAGCAGGAAATCGCGACTGTCCCCCACCTCCCCAAACACTTACTTATTAAACTTTAATAGAGGGCAATACCATACATACCTGTAAACACACAAGGATGTGCCATTGTTAGAAATGCATGCAAATGCATGTACAGTTAAACACAGGGTCTGTAAGTAGGCTGTGCATGAACATATACAAATACAGTAGGTAAATGAATAATTAGTAGACTAAATAGTAATTACAGAACAACTGAACTGAAAAATTGAGATAAACAGAACCAAATAATTTCAACAGAATGACATAAATGAGAACTGAACAGGACGGAAATGAATAGAACAGAACAAAGAACGGCAATATTGAGAAACGCACAAAGCTCAGATATGTTTCATTCATTGTATAGCTCTTACCTTTGCAGTGCGCATTAATGTGCAGTCTGAAGGAATTATTCACAGCAATAAAGATGTTCTCTTTTGAGCCGTGTGTGATAATTATTCAGGCCTTGATGTTCTGTGCTCCTCTGTACTGTGTGCCTGTGATCAAGGATGCAATTGAAGCCACTGAAATCCTATGGAGAATCATACTGTAAAAACTATCAAATCACCAGCCATGTGGGAGGCGCAATGTAAGCATATGCATTTGAACAAACACAAAGAGTTAGAGTCATCTTGAAGTGAAAATATCTCCCCTCTGCTTCCATGCGCCAAAAATAAATGTTCTCCTCTGTGTTGACTCAAAGGCCTGCAGCTGGTTGAGCGAAATAAAACAGCTGAGTCCTGCACCAGAAAACATGTCTCGCCATGTCTGGACATGACATTGATTTTTCTGCATTTCTTATCAGGTTTGTAAAGACTGAAGCCTTTAAGAGCTCCAGCGAGAGTTCTAAGGACAAGATACAACAATGAAGGTTAACTGACTTATAAATCGAACAGAAGAACACGGGAGACCACAGAATTCATACAGATGTTCCTAGATCAGGTTAAATCACGCCGTGATTAGTGATATTACGTTTCTTGTAACAAAAATGTATTTAAGAGTTTGTGACATCTGAAGTGTTTGTGCAATTGTGCCAACAAAATGGTCCATTGTCAAACCAAGTAGTTTTGTTTGTGAATTCATGTGACCAGCTCGTTAAAAAGTTTTCATTGAATTCCCAAACACAACTATTCCTAAAACTATGCAGTTTTGACTGAAAATCTGGCAATCGTAAATTTGACCACATTTTAAAGGAATAGTTCACCCAGAAAATATACAATTTGCTAAAAATGTACTCACATTCAGGCCATACAAGATGTAGATAGGTTTGCTTCTTCATCAGAACAGATTGGAAGAAATTCAGCATCACTTGCTCACCACTGGATCCTCTGTGGTGAATGGGTGCCAAACAGCTGTTGAAAACATATAAATTGTCCGGGAATCATAAACATCTTGAGAAGGGAAAGCTGCGTGTTTGTAATGAATCCAACATTAAGATGTTTTCAGATTAAACCGGTTGTTTCCATCCAAACTCTATCCAAGTCATCAATCCATAATATTGCTTGATTTCTTCAGTCTTTTTGTGTAAAGCAGAAGAGACATATGCACGACTCAAACAACATTTATGAGTGGAAACAGTCTAAAACAGTTCTAAAAAAATATGTTGGTGGATAGCAGGGTACTTTTTCCTGGAAGAAACAATATTACAGGCTGTTTAAAGTTAAAACACCTTGATGATGACAGATTTTACTAATTTGTTCCATGTATTTGAATTATTTTGGTGCCAAAACCCTCAAACAACTTAAAAACCTAAACTAGCTGAAACTAGCTAAAGTCTTGTCACTGGACGCGAAAGTGACAGTTGAAAATCATTTGAAACTTGTGTCAATACGTCATAAATAGAACGCAGCATTAGCTTTCTGTCGGGAATTTGCCGCTCCACATCCAGTGTAGACCGCGGAATAGGTTCTATTGTATTTTGTCGCGTCGCTCCCTTCTGGTCCGATGTTTTTACATAGGAATTTACATTGTAATTTATGTAATGTCAAGCTACATTACAGTACACTAAGGCAGCGGTCTTAAATGATTCTCGGACGGATCAGGACTTAAGTTAACTTAAGTTTTTTAATGATTAATAAAAAAAAAAAGCCTAGGTGCCTTTCATCAGCTTACTGACTCACTGAACAGACATCTCTCCAACCCTAAATGACTTGCTAGGTATTTTTGTGAATAGAATACAGGCCTATTTTATAATAAAAATGCCAAAGTCTGCATAAGCAAGGTGTTCCTGCTGTAGTTCTCAAGAGAAACTAAAAGCACTTGAATTCCCATCACACACGAGAGCAGAACGTACCGCTGTCAACGCTGTTTTACTGGCCACTTTCATCACAGGTAATGGTGCAAACATTCAGGGACAGTGTGTGCAGCAAACAAAGAAAAATCAACATGAACACTCAACATCTAAATGTATAGAAGAAGACACAAGCCACGTATTTTCCTTTCTCGCTTAGGGCTGTTTGTGGCACCTTTCTGAATCGCTTATAAGAGCGGAACTGCGTTCTGTTGTTCTCAAGAGATTGAACGGCCTTCAGTCCAGTGCCTGAAGATTAACATCACAAATTTTCTTTTTGTGAAATGCACCGTGACATTTGAGAACCCACAAAACTAATTTTGCAATTCTTCACTCCTTGCAATTGAGCATTCAATTCACAAAAGGCTCCAGGAAACATCTTTTATGTACATATAGATGCGCATCATTTTTTCTAAAATGCGTTTCGTGGATTACCAACATCTCAACGCCTTGTTACCCTGCACATTATTCTCTGCTTCATGGTCTTTCCACAGCAGGACCATTATGTTCCCATGGTTTCCATCATTTTATAATAATGTGAAGGCCCTGCCCACCTGCACCCCCCACAGACCTATATAGGCTACTGCTATACATATCCACATTTTATTCCCCCACACAACCAGGCTGTCTCTACCAACCCACCGAAACAGTAACATGCTCTTCAAACTAAGGGTCACAACCTCTGGAAAATCTTCAAGCAAAGCTGAATGTAGGGGAGGCATCTCTGAAATAGCATTTAACACTGTCAGACAGCCTGAACTAACTGACTCACTGAAGTGTCAGTGAACGGACAAAAATGCATAAAGTTTTCAGTTTGTAATTGACACACCTTATTCAGAACAGGTTAGGCTAGAGTTAGACCATACTATTTGTATTTTGTGAACATGCGTTCAATTCCCGAACGAATCAGTCACGAGTCGGTTCTTTTGAGTGGATCAATTTTTTTTCTTTTGCTGCTTCTGTTGTCTTCATTTGTACGTCACTTTGGATAAAAGTGTCTGCTAAACGACTACAATTTAAATGGATCCCATGCAGACAGCACCAGTCCGATTTTGTATCAAATGATACAAGTCGATTCTTTTGAATTAAATATACATAATGGCTAGTGAAGTCCGATTCCCATGTAAATAACTCTTAAGAGCCGATTCTTCTTGTACTGAATTAAGCACATACTACTGAAACACACCCAAAACTTGGGTGATGCTTCAATTTTGACTTCAGATTTATTTGAACGAATCGACTCGAACGATTCATTAAATGGACCAATTAAGATAGTCCTACTGAGTTTCTTTGCACGCGGTGGCATAACTTCTCTTTAATTTATAAAAAAACAATTTAGTTTAAACGGCAATATGTATGTATTAATACTTAAAAACACACACTGCTGTTTTTCCTCCCACAAACTTTTAAAGTTTAAAGTAGCTTACAGATGAAACTGTTACACGTCACACAGTCTCATTAATATTCATAAGCCAAACTTTAGGCGCTCGAATCCGCTGGCCGGTCGTTCTTTCATGTGTGAGAAATATTACGGCTTCAGCGCGTGTTACCATGACTACCAAGCTGCTTGGTAGTGTTTGGCCCACTTTAATTAATTTCAGTACTCAGTTCTAGCCGAGACATGATGCGTTCTAACAATGCATTGCTCCCATCCTGTTTAGCAGGAGAGGAAAAGCTCCTGTGTTTAAATTATAAAGCCTCCGGGCCGTTTACCCCACACTTGTCAAGCTAAATCACCGTAGGAGTTTCGTAAAATGTTTAAAAGTCACGCGGTGTAAAGTTCAAACCTAAATGAATGTATTATACCGTGTAACAGCTCAGCACTTCAGCTCCACGCGTGTGCTTTTAACAAAGTGCAATTGGCATTATGACACATCTTGCTTGATATAGCTATCAGACTATTTTAGGCAGGTGACTAAAATCAATACTAGACCAATTCAATTCTCAGAATCAGGTAAAGCCAAAAGCTAATAGATTATATACAAAGAAAAATAAACTTAAAAATCCATATATACAGTATATCTATATGACAAAAAAAATATTATGACAGATTTAGTCGCCTTTTATTGTTATCTATATATATGCATATATATATATATATATATATATATATGTATATGAAAATGCAATGAAAGTGAAAGACATTTATGGCTGACCTACTCCTTTAAGTTTTCATCCTGCAGCCACATTTGTCGAGAAGTTGAACTGTAAAAAAACGAGGCCACTTGTTGACGAACTGTGGCATTTATAACATAATTATGTAGCGCAACTTTAGTCTCTGTCTCCCTCTTGTGGTTAGACAAAGAAACTGTTTTAGAGCAGAAGAGAATATAAAAAAGCAAAACCATCTATATTTATACACACAAATATATATATGGGTGATTCTAGAATTGGGGGTACATTTTGCGTCTCCCATATAAACCTTCTCTTATTTTTTATAAACAAGAACTTCTTTAGATCAGTTTTAAATAATAACACAAATTATATTAACCTGTCACTAAAAATAATGTTTTTTTTTTTGTATATTTAAGCACATTATGTCCAGAAATACTAACTAAAAGGCTTCCATTTAAGAATCATTTTTATTTTTTATGTGTATTTTTTTTTTACCAATTTATTTAAACAGCTGCATAAAACATTTGTTTTCTCCATTTTATTTTTATTTTTTGTAATTTAAGCAGTAAAAAAATACATTTTATGTCTGTCTCTACATTCTGGTAAACTCTGTTACCTCTGTTATAAAAAGTCAACAATCTTTAAAGCGCTGCTAGAAAAACCATGTGACTTTCACCAAATGATGTCCCTTCCTCTGGCTAGAAACTCTGGAAGGTCTGGAGGCGTGTCATTATTCCTCTCTCATTAATTTGAACAAAATGTGTAAGATACACCAATAGTAGATCAATTATTTGTCAAATCTGTTATTGTGATGTCAGTGAATCTCCCTTTCACTTTTTAAAAACAATAATATTATGAAAATAAATAAAATTCAGTTTTCAGCCATCCCATGTCATATCTGTTTTGTGGTTAGCAATTTGAGCTAAAGCACAAAATGGTGAAAAATGTCAA
>JAUMHQ010000094.1:6834709-6852133 GCA_032361165.1 Enteromius paludinosus | reverse complement strand
CACCTACATCTTGGATGCCATGGGGGTAAGCTAATAAACATCAAATTTTCATTTTTGGGTGAACTATCCCTTTAAGCTCTTTCTATAATAAAGCAGACTGATTTGTTTTCCTCCATTTTGTCAAATAGAGCCGTTGTTCATCAAGCAATCAAAGCAGTCATGCACATCCAAGGAAGATTTTCAATGTCAAGAGAATGGATTTGTTAAAAAAAAAAAAACACAGATTCATTCAGATTCATCCCTTTAGGCTAGTTTTAAAATAATCCTAAACAAACCAATTGAAAAAGCATCAGAAATGTAATGAGAATAATCCTAGCCGACCAAAAACGTTTAATTCAATCTCTGTCGGATAAACAGCTGCTAATCCCACATCTTGGCTTGAAAGTCAAGCAATTATTTCAACATTAGCTTTCAAGTTGAATATCAGAATGTCTGATTCTGATATATAATCCCGTCACAGTTAGCCAGAAGGCCTACCTTTTGTCGAATCTCCTCCTCCATTTTGACGGGTGATCCATACTCAGCCACCTGCTTGACTCCTTCACTGGCGAAACCTCCGTACTCCCATAACACATAGCTCCTCGAGTGAGACGCGCCAATGAGAGCCGACCAATGATTAGCACGTCCTTTGGGACAGAAACAACAGCGGTAAACAAATAAGAGATCTTGCAGCTTCATATACAGCTAAATCCTCCCAGTTAATTGCGCTTCTGAAGTAAATTGTTCTCTAGTGTGTCTCTTCACACATCTAAGCTTCTACTCTTGTCTCTCTTTAAAGAACCTACCGCATACATCAACGTTTGTTTCCACAGACCCATTAACTAGCAGCAGTGTTCTATGTGACAACATCCGCCTGGCTTGGCTTCTCTTATCTCACAAAGTATCGCAGCCCAGGCTGTAGTCTTGTTGCTTGCCAGACAGTAAATAACAGATTGGATCATTGCTGCCACACACATAGGTAACGAACCAGCTCTCCTGCTGACTGCTATATTAGCAAACCAGCCCTGAGAGCTAAAGCTGCAGGAAAAAAGATATTGCTGCCCGGCTCTGCCCATGTTACCACGCTTCAGTGTCTTGTTTTATTCAGTGTGCCATTAAAACATAAAGGATGTGTTTTTAGCGCTTTTTTAAAACTCAACTGTAATACATGACTAATAAAAATACATTTTCGCAATTTATATATATAAAAAAACTAACTAAAAGAAATCATGGAAAATATTTAATTAATGAAATATTTGTGTGTTAAAAATAGTGCCATCAAATGATTAATCACATGCAAAAAAAGTTTCCGTTTACATAATAGGTGTGTCACATCTGGTCAAGGAGGCAGACGCGTGGATTCAATCAAACAGGTAAGTATTAATTCACAACTCAAAGGAACGGCTTCCAGGCAAAACATGAACTGAAAATAGCTGCAGAAGCAGTCAAAACAAGCTTATCTTAAATGTTCTTCTTTCCTTTCTCTTGTAAGTAGGTTGTGAACCAGATGACCGAGACAGGTAGGTTGAGAGCATTATGGGAAGCTTGCAACCTCTAGACCAGACGGTGAGTGGTCGGAGTGAGTGAGCTTATGAAGGATGCAGGTAAGTGGATGCAGGTGTAGTTGATTAGGTGTGAGTGATGACGGAGTGCAGGTGAATAGTAAGAGGGATGCTGGGAGATGTAGTGTGTTGGTGTGACTGAACTCCTGGCTGTGACAATATGTATGTGTAGTGTGCATATTTATTGTTTACATATAAATACACACATCTATAGTACATATTTTGGAAATTTTAATAAACTGATATATTTATATTCTTATATTTTATATAAATGTATTTAATATATAAACAACATATTTTTCTTAAATATATATATATATAAATGTATTTGTTTTGTATTTATATATACATAATAAATATACACATATATATTATGCATATATAAAATTTTATTTTGGATGCAATTAATAGTGATAAAAAAATAAATAAATATGTTAATAATAAAAATAAATAAATACATACATAAATAAATACATAATATACAGCAGATATTGTCTAGTGGTCTTTTAACAAAATCTAATATTTCGTACTTTAATTAGGTTAATAACTGATACAAGTAAATATATATTAAAATAATTACAAATGTAAGTAACTACTGTATATATTAACTATATATATTCAATAAATGAAGCCCAGTTTAAATAGTTTTCTTTTTAATGAATGCCAAACGGTTTGTTCTTACTTGGGTAGTCTTTGGGATGCACCTTCTCAGACCAGTTTCCATAGAAAGTGACTCTGTACTTGGCAGTTCCACAAGCACAGCACTCCTGAACAGGTTTTTCAGTCGTCGCAACTGGATCTGCAATTCACAACGATCAGAAGATTATAGTTATCGATCTTCAATTGCGTTGTGTCCATTATTTCGATTTTATATCCGCGTTTACAACCAACTGCTGAAAATCTACGTTCCTCCTTTTCTTGTCACATAACAATGGACATGTGCATTTAACCTCGTCCTTCCACACACACTCCAGCCTATTCAAACATACACAAATTGATGTAGCATGCATAAACACAACCATTTAAAAGACATATATTTTATTCAGCAACATTAACAGCAGATGACAGGAAAATAAATTTGTTCACCGAGCATGCCAGAAAAAAACAAGGGATGTGCATGAGAAAGCCAGCTTTAAAATTACCTTTCTCACAGAGTCTTTTGGTAAGTGAGCCCTCATCTTGGAAGAAAATGATTCTTCGCTGCACAACACTGGCCCTGTAATGAAGACATTACAATGTTCAGAACTTTTTCTGCCTTTTATCTGCCTTTTAGATATAGCTCTGACAAAGTGCGCTTTTACATTTACTCTACACCATTATGGCATTCAAAATTGTATTGTAGTGGGAACAGACTATGCATCTTTTTAACAAAGGCTTCCGTGCATAATGCTGCATTTGCATAATGCTACTATCCAAGAGCATATTGTCAGCATCCTGAATGCTTTAAACAGTTCGGCTTTTAAAATGAAGCCGTATAGAGAGAGGCATCAAGCGATGCCAATATGTGTAGCAGACATTGGAGAAAAAGCAAATGTATTCAAGAGTACCATCTATGTTCGCGGGCGGTGAAGGTTTGAATCTCTTTTAAACCTGCCCCTGATGGAGTACCCCAGACACTCGGCATCCATCGACCCATGTGGAATATCAATGGAGAGTCCTGCTACTGTCCCACTAGAGCCCATTGCCGTTGCTGTCAGTCAAGCATGTGGCACGCAGTAAGTCTGACCATAACACTATGTCTTCCTGAGAATAATCCCACATGTTTTATGTGGGTGGCTTACAAGAGAATCTGTTGCCGGCCTTTTCAAAATGTGAAGGTGTCTGAAATATGACACATTTTTGGCTCATGTGTGCTTTGCAAAGTGCATTTTGAGAAATTGAGTAGCACCCTGTTTGACATACTATAGAAAAGATCCTTGAATGCTGTTCCTTTTCACGGCCCTTTCACACAATGCAAAATAAACAAAACAAATTGCCACCCAAAGCTAAAATGAAGTAAATAAAGTGGGATTGAAACCTAAGATGTGTTTGTAGTATTGAATTATCGCACAGGAGCGCACTGTTTGACAGAAAATGTTTGATTGCTGTTTCTCTTCAAGGTCCTTTCCCAACAAACACTGTGCGAAAAACGGCATCAACTGTTGCCAAATAATTTTTTAGGTTAGCAGCAAAAAACTAAGTAAAATATGTGAAGTCAAATCTATAGGTGTATTTAATTCATAACCATAAATTACTGCAGGCTTGAATGAAATTAATTTACATCACATTTAGGCATTTAGCAGATGTTTTTGCTTTTGTCCAAAAGTTTTTTTTTATATATTGTATTATCTTCTTTTATCGTCAATGGTATTGCATGTTGAAACAGTCAGACAGTTATCTTTTACTGACCTCATCATAGTCTTATTTTAGTCATTGGAAAAAAGAAAATTTTTCACCATTGTTTGCATTAACAAAATGAACACTAGTACAAATGATAAATTAGCCACCAATTGTAAAATGTAAAATAGTTACGAATTACCATGTGTTGCAAGTGTACCTAAAAATTTAAATCCTCATCAGTTACTCACCTTCATGTTATTTCATATCCATAAGACTCAAAGATATTTGTACCCTGTATTTGAACCAGAGAGATTTCGGTTTGGCAACTAAAATCTAACTCTGAAAACTCGTCAAAAAGTCAATAAAGACATTGTAAAAGTAATCCATACAGTATGAATCAAATGGCTTACTCTTAATCTGCATTCACATAATTCTCACATAAATGCACCTACTATATTGTATGAAAGACGGCATATTTGGACACAGTGCAAGTCTTCTGTAGAGACACAACTACAATACCAAACTTAACACGCAAGAACACCTCCAAATGCTTACATGACATACAAAAACAAACCTCGTTTCTTGCAAAATACACTTGCGTGAAGCAAGCAAATCCAATAAAAGAGCAATAATATGTGCTGTGACAAGTCTTGTTTAGAGAAAATAGCTTATTAGCATGCATATTACTAGAATATTCAATAGTAGTAATTATTAATGCCTTATTCTACCTTATTCCCTAATCCTACCCAAAACTTGGTGTGGAATTGACATGACTTGGAGAAAAAGTGTACAGGTTACATGAAAGGCCCTTAACAGTAGCCAACAAAGTATAACTGCTCAAGACTTGATCCATTCTTCTTAAAACTTCTTAAGACGTCTGCTTTGTTGGTATTTGGTCTTGATCGTCTCATTTGAGCACCTGAAAACCATTTATCTCCAGAGTCCCAAAGCTTGTCAACAAAACCATCACGTTTACCGCATCTTATCTGCCTTCCACAGCTTGATGGCACCAGAGAATCAAAGGAAATAGAATCCAGTTCAAAACTTCCTTCCAATCCCTGGTCTGTTTGACATTTCACTAGAAAAGTGCTGGAGGGATTCCAGATGTAATTGCACTTTTATTTGATGTTCATTGGGCATCGTTGCCAGTTGTGTTTCGGAGCCTGAGCGCTGGCATTCGGCCCGGTGCTACAAGGTGCAATGTCTCCATGGTTCTGACACGCCTAGGCAAAGTGACAGCAGATCCAACGCGTTTGGCACAGCAGATGCTTCTCTGAAAATGTTATTGGAAAAAAACAGACATCCCTGCCCTAATAAGACAGATGGATAAATTAAAAGCTACAATAATAATTCCTCAAGTTCGCAGATGGACGGAGACGAGACCTGGGTAGGTGATATGGTTTCTGAAAGAGTTGGGGGAGAGATTGCTATCCATTTTAAGAAGTTAAAAAAAATGAGGAGCAGGGGTCAGAGACAGAATAAAATGGATGAATAAGTAAGTAGGTGATAAAGAACAAGAGAGAATAAGAGATGGGAAGCTCATAAATAAACTGTGAAGGTTTTAATTGTCTCAACATCAATTCAATTTCAAAACTGCTACAAGCAAATTAAAATATGTTTAAGCAAAAAAAGACATTCTGGGGCTCATTTTAACAGTAGCATCACTTTTATGAGCATTATTTCAAAGGGAAAAATATATATATTTCTCCACAAACCTGTTAAAATCTCATGACAGAACACAGGCTGACTGAATGACACTTTCATTTAAGCTGAACATCTCACATGGAGAACCCTAAACTCCAGCTGACTTATCAGTGTTTTCAGATCATTGTCAGCGCTTCTGTAATGAAGTTGTCAGGTTGTAAAAAGTAAGCAAAGCCTTGATTTGGGGATTTTAACTCCTGATATCTGGCAACCACACCCATCATATACAGCAGTCTGCACTAATATTTTGTTTCCTTTTTTGATGAAAAAAAAAAAGTTGGGTGGAGCTTTTATTTAAATTTTTTTAAATACATTGTATTACCTGCGTTTATCGTCAATGGTATTGAGAATTCGGTTTGGCAACTAAAAGTCTAACTCTGAAAACTTGTCAAAAAATTCAAAAGGACAATGTAAAATTAAACTGCACTCACATAACAGTGAGACACAACTGCATGACCAAACCTGACACGCAAGAACACCTCAAAATGCTTACATGACATACAAAAACAAACCCAATCAGTTCTTGCGAAATACTGTAGACTTGCGTGATGTACGAGAACAAATCCCATCAGTCCTTGTGGAACCTCAAATGTGTGATGTGAGAAAAAACTCACTTGTCAAACAAGCACATTTGAGTAGCATTTTCAATATTTGAAGCATAGGTGATTGCCTCCAAAAAAGGTTCAATATCCACAAAAAAAACTGGCAGGATTCAAATGGCATCCTTCCCATTAAAACGAATGAGAATGCTAACGAAACGAGCTTTCTCATAGTGTTACAGACCTCGCTGGTTCACGACAAGTGTAAACAGGCCAAAATAGTGGCTTTCAGAGGCTTTCAGAAAGTGAGAGTTGTTAGAAAGCGAGTTTTGAGGGTAGGAAAAATGCACATACACATCGCACCGTGTCCAACCGGAGCGAAGAGAGAGACTTTCAGACGTCTTTAAAGCATCAAACACACTTAAAGTTGTTTATAACCTCAAAAGGAGTGGGAGAAAGAGAGATACAGATACAAAGACAGCATGAAAACATGAGGGGGTGGAGTGGAAACACTGACACTACAACACTGACAGATAATTCAGATTTTGTTTGGTTGAAGACCACTGTTGTGTGCCTGCTGTATGTAAAGGAATCTGAAGTGGGAGGATGTTGTTTGGATGCATGGAATATTTGAAAGCATTCAAAGTTTCTTAATCCTCTTTTATTCGCAGTTTCCAATAGATGACGGGAACACTCAAGGGCGATTTCAACGGCTTAAGATTAATATACAATAACCGCCCACCATCAATCAATCATAATCACATCTATTTTATTGATGGCCCCTAAATATATTTCTGTTTACTCCACTTTAAATATCATCGAAAAAGACTTTGTTTTCCCAGAAGGTGACTGATAAAGCGCTAAGACACTGTATTATATTCTAGACACTAAACTCAGAGCCCCAGACTGTACCTCTGTTTACTTTTTTATTTATTCAACAATCTATCAGCACCACAGACCTTCATATTTTTAGCCTAAAACCATGGATTCTCATTCAATTATTGCCATCCAAGACCATAATAAAAGTGAACAGTAATACAATAACTCACTTTAGAGTGACGCAACCGCTTCCAGAATGTGGTGCTGTCCAGAACACCTGTATCCTTGTGCGTCTTCTGGGAATGCTCTCTGTGACGGCCGGGGGGCAGTTGGTCATGAACTGTGTGTCACTTTCATCAATGAGCTGTGGAACAGAGAACATTGTTACTTATTTTTTAAGAAGAATTTCTTATGCTCACCAAGGCTGCATTCATTTAATTAAAAAATTCTGTACAAACAGTAATAATGTGCTGCATTATTATAGTGCTGCTAAATATTTAGTGGAAACTATGATGCTTTTTAAAAAATAATTATTTAAGGAATAGAAAAAACAGCACTGATTAGCAATAGTAATCTTATGTAAACATACAAAATATTTGTATTTCTACTTTTGCTCCATTTTGATCAGCATAAGTAAGAACAATTTAACTACTAATGTACCATTTAAATAATTTCAGATATAGCACACTATATTTTATACGTATGTTTTATTCTATTCTGTTTTAACTTTTTTTAACGTATACTTTGGTCACTACAAAAAGATTTATATGAAAAACCAATCATCAAATGATGAGAGCCTTGGAAATAAAATAAAAAACAAATGGCATATAAAATTCCAAAAATCGAATTGAGTTTTGTTTTTTGTTTTTTTATGCAACAGTTTCCAACTAAACCACTCAGTGATGCAGAATCAAATTTCATTTTGTGAGCCAAGATGACTAACTGTGCATGACAGCCCTTTCAACATCTCTCAGTGGAAAGGACAAATATTTGTAACTGACGGTTCCGTGCTACTTAAACCTAGAGCTCATGTTAACCCATAAGGCAACATTTTGACAGGATCTTTAACACTTGTTGCAACTTTTGGGGGACAAAAATCAGTAATTGGGACAAATGCATATCTGTAATCCACACACATGAATTGGCCTTTTAAAATGCTGATTAAATGTCTGATTATAAAGCTCTTCTTCATCATTTGGTCATCATTCGATTAATTACTGCTTTTATAATAACTAAAAATGTAATTGAAACCTCAATTTTTAATAGCGTTGTTTAATCACTTGCTTTCCTCAGGCGGTAATATTGCAAAGTTAATTGCGCCAAGCAAATAGCACTGAGCTTTATGGGGAAAAAAGTGATCTAAAAGCCTAATTTAAAAAATAATGGCAATGTGTTTTTGCTAAAATGAATGACAGGAAATTTAAACATCCACTGTGTGGTTGACTGGGATTTTGGGTGCTCAGTAAATAAGACGAAGGTTATTGACTATTATATAAATAAATTAGTGCTGTCAAAAGATAAATTACGAATAATATCATATATATATATATATATATATATATATAAAGTTTTTTTAAACATAATATATGTGTAAATCTTTTGGTAAATCTTCACTTACATGTAATGCGCATTCTATGGACATAAAATCACTTTTGTGAATTTCTTTGGATGCAGATATCTTGACAGCTTTGACCCATAGTGACCAATACACACATATAAAGTATATATAGTATGTAAAAAAAGGTGCATTTAATATAAATTCCACTGCTATTGTTTGTAAAATCACATTGTCCAAGTGATGGAAAATTCCAGTGGGGATGGAGGAGCACAATTTTGTTTGCAAGTTTCAAAACCAAATCGCTGCCAAATGTCCATCGAAGAGTAAAATCCATGCGCGTGGTGCATTAAGTTCTTCCTCCCTCTCTCTCTCTCGTTCTCCTTTTTCACTTCCCACTCTTTCACACACACACATACAGTCATGCAAACCCAAAGCTGCACACAGTATCCACTGGTTCAACCCTATATTTCTGCAAAGAAAGTAAAAGCTGCAATTTTGGCATCTCGAACGAGCTTGTCGCACCCTTGGTCAGACTCAAAACAAAACAGTGAACCGGAAACTTCTGAACTGATAGGAAACTAGGCTACACTTTGTAAAGATATGCTTAAGATTTGCTGTGCAACAGTCGCTCTCCAAGTGTTTATTTTAAAAGAGGCCATGCGGGCAAAGCAGCCCGGTGCATTGTTTCCTGGATAAAAAGGGGCTGTAAGTGGCTGCTTTAAAAATGCTGCTAACCAGCTGGGAGAAAGCTGTACAAAACAGAAAGGAGAGGCGTGTTTGTTTTAATTGTGGCTCCTGGCGAGACTGTGTGGCCCTGCTCCTGAGGGACAGCGAAAGCCGTTTTCTGTTAGCTCTCTTAAACTCTCCCTCTTTCAGTTTGTTTCTCTCGCACGCACAAAACTCCGTGGCTTGAGTGAATAACAGCGTCTCCTGAAGGAATTGAGGATGTTTCATCTTCAGGGGCTTCCTTGGAGAGATTAAGAGAAACGAATGGCGAGATGTCGCAATGTTTATTTCAGCCATGCTGGTTTGGCCCGAGAGGTGTTTGTCAAATCTTGCTAGTGAAGAAGTGCTTTGTATATGAACTGTCATGATGACTGATGAATATGAATATTTTGAAAGGCACGGTAAACAGACACGGGTAGCAAACAACTCGGAATGAGGTTCTGTCTGCAAACTTTTCTGAGTTTAACATCTTCAGTGTATCATAACGTAACGCAGCGAACATCTGTGGATAGGTTTTATTTTGCACATACAGTAATGCAGGTCACGCTCAGGGTCATTGATCAAATTACTGAGCTGAACTTCTCAGAGATTTAAAGCTTCACACAGCAAATGTGTTTGCAATCATTTTCAATGGGCAAAAATTACATTACACAAGAGCAACCTAATAAATGGGTCAAGCTCCCTGCTAAACTTGGGCTTGTAAAAATAGATTTCCATGTTATAAATTGTGTCATTATACTACAGAGGACACGTTAATGTTTCTCTCAGACATTATATCACACAATATATCGTATATATAAATAATCTAAAAAAATTAAAGAGGGGTTCATGGGAAACAGCTCTTTTTTTTTCAAATTCCAATCTACTCCAACACTGTATACAAAAATATAAAAAGGGCTTTGATAAATACAGTAGGTGAAATTAAACATTTTCAGATTTTAATTCAACAACAAAACAATGTTTCTCATAAATAACTATGAAGCAGGTTTGAAATATCAATTTAAAATTTTTATATCAATTTATATTTAATTTGAGATATATTATATATATATATTAAATATATATTTTTATGTATATATTGATATATATATATATATATATAACCTTAAGTTAACACTTGCAAAAAAAACATGTCTGATGTCTGAAAGCTACTAAAACTAAGGTATGAAAACAAAAGTAAAACAGAGGCTACATTTCTAAAAACTCTGCACTTGTGTTTTGAACTACATGAACATCTCAAACATCATTTTTCATCATTGCTCCTTAAACGTTTTGGACAGACCAGAGCTTTTTATCTTTTGTCCTTTGGCAGTTGGCTTTTTTATGTTTCTTCAATATAGTTTGTCAAGACAAGAATCCCCAGTTAAAGACCTCAACAGAGGACGTCTACTAACATCCGCCAGGCAATCTGAGCGCTGAAAAACACAGCGGTAAGGAGTGCTGAGCGGCAACCACAGCTAATGAGATCTGGGGGGAGAGATGCCGCGCTAACAGCCTTCCTGCTTCAGTCTGGGAAGCACTGCGGCTTGATGTCGAGAGAACTAAATGATAGGGGTCCTGTCTTTCAGAAAGGACACGGCTCTGAGACGGTCAGTGCGTTACCAATGAGGAGCAGCATGTCTGAGAGTACTTCTCACAGCTCTGCTCACTGGCAAAAGATAGATCTGAAATCCTTAAAACACTTAACCCTCTGATGCTGACATCCACAACAGCCACTTTTATCTAATTGGGGTGATTTCCTTTAACCTTTACTTATAATTCCATGACTTTCCTGACTATATGTTAGTGGGTTGGGTTTTTTTTTACTTATGACAACCTAAACCACCAATAAAAAGCAGATGTGCCAATTACCCCTGGAATATCATCTCAAAATACATAGTTTTGTGTGAAGGGAAAAAATAAATATCTCTCTGTATATGGGCCTACAGTATATATAGTGTAGTATAGTAATATAAATATGAAAACGTCACAATACTCAAGATTGAGAAATACCAAGAAAATGCATTTAAAAGCCACTTTTTGGGGTCAATATATGTTGTAGTTTTTTGGGGTTTTTTTTTGACAGCATAAAATCAAAGTAAAAGTGTTGATGCACCAAGCAGATATATGCAGTATACAGATAGATAGGATGCATCAAAGGGTTAATGATAATTTTTCTTCCTAAAACAAACCACATCTAAATACAAGCGTGCAGACTCAACCCGACATAAACTGCAAATCACTTTGCAGAGACTGCAATTAGACTGTCGTCTTGACTGCCATAGTTCAAGGCAGTTATACAGGGTCACTGCAATCCCTCACCTTGAAAGTGCCGGCATAATCGTCAGGAGTGACGCCCTCCCTTCCTTCCTTCAGAGCAATGAGGGTGAAGCCACGAAAGTAAGATGGGCTGGAGGCATACAAACTCACTGGATAGAAAGAGAGAGAGAACAAAATATAGGTCAGAGGTACCAGAAATGAGCTTAACAGTAGGTCAGATCTCAACAGTGTGCCAGGGCAAGTCGCAAACTGCTCTCGTATTTGGCACGTACGTTTGCATGTAAGCGTGTGGGTTGTGCAAGGGCTTTTCACACGGAGCGGTGAATACATATGCATGTACAAACACGCTGGGTATAACACCCTCATAAAAAGGCATCTGCAGCTTAATGAAGGACACTTACAGTACATGAATCCAAATTGCAGTGAATATCAGGTTATCGAGTGTTTGACCATTAAAATGGTCCGGACAGGTAAATTATCATGTCAACATTCAAATATATCCCAGGTTATACAGAAAAATAACAGTTGTTCTAGTGTTTTTGGATAAATTCTTACTTGCGCAGATAGGACTGGTTAGTAACAGTTTGTAACAGTGGTTTGTAACAGTTTAACGGTTAGCAATGACCATGATCGTTCCAAAGTGACAGTAAAAGCTGTTGGAAGACAAAGGATTTAAAGGACAAAAACACATTTTAAAAGTGTAATTTCATATTATTATAATTGAAAACTCAATTATAATGGACTTTATATTGCAGAACTGGTTTCATCTGAATATTTGACTTATGACAATATTATGTCTACATGTGTGTGTGTGTCTGTACAATGACTGACCAGACACAGAGGTTGTAACACAGTTTTGTACCAAAAATGGGACTATACAAATGCAGAATACATTTGCAACAGTTGTTGAAGTTGCTCGGTTACAGTTTAATATATTATATTACTCTATATTTATTCAGTTTTTCTTAATATAAACTATATATTTTGAATGCAAATGCTGTAAGTGAGATTACAATCATGAAGGTGATTATCATAATAATTCATGGCCAGTGTATCCATCCAAGATATCCAATATAAAATGTATATTAGCGTTACATTATAGCAGTGCAGCTACAGCACTCTTTTGACACTAATTTGCACTGTTTAGTTATAAATTGTACGTTTAAACTACTTTTTTGGTCTCTAGCAGACAAATATGTGCATTTTATATGGAATTTGAGGCACCCAACCAATCCATATCAAAATGTGTTAGCGTACTAATCTCCCAGTCTCCATAATTCAAATGTCCTCTATAGTAAAAAGCTACAAAATATCAGTTTTTCAAATTATTTCCAAAACAATATTCATATTCACCATACAAAACGCCTTTTAGTAGGCTATTTTAGTGTCAGCCAACCTGGTTTACCTGTAGAAGATGCACTAAAGATGACGCTTTACGCACCAGTGTTTACAAACTCCGCACATGTTGTTTTTGCTCAGGCGTGCATTAAAAAGCCTGTTAATTTGATAAAACAGCAACGTTTGTGACCTCTAACCTCTGTAAGTGCTCCCGGGTTGGTAAGTTTCTGGGTCTCCTTCAACTCTTATGCGAAACTCGTTCTGTCCGTCTCTCCGAGCGCCCCGCGTCTGCGACCGCAAGATCCGGCAGAAACCCCCCTCGGACCTCGACTGTCTCTCTGCGGTATCTCTTCTGAAGGCATCCGTATGGATGAAAAGCACATTTAAGAAAACTAACAGCACAACCACACCGTCTTTGTCCATCATTGCCGCTTCTTTGCCTGTCCAAACACAAGTTTGCGGTCTAGTACAAGCGAGAAAGCGCAGTCAAAGAACTGGAAAAGGCAGTCAAAACAAGCAGAAGCATAAATCGACCAAACTTGTCTATTTTGGGGTCCATTCACGAATAAAAGAGAGCAGAGACGCCGTATCCATTCCCACTGAGGAGATGTGGAGATTGCGGAGCGTTGATAGTCCCGTGCCCGCGGAGCGCGAGATTGATTGCAGGCGAGCGCGGAGACAGAAGACTCAGATGTTGACTTTACTCAAAGGATATTCACACTGACAAATACCTATATGGTCTCCTTGATAACCGAGCTCAGACTTAAAGAGAATAGATTCAGACTTTAAACAAAACCTAGACATAGACGTCTGACATTCTTGGTGAGACGCTCTGAGGAGAAAGAGAGCTCGCGAATGTTTGAACAGCCGTGAGCTGCAGCAGCAGGAGAAAAGAATCACAGGGGGCTGCGCACTAAGGAGACACGGAGAACGATTTTGGGAACTCCTCCGTCTGTTGTGCTTGTTTATGCAAGGGAATGATTTGAGGGCTCATGTTTTTAATATGAGGAATTAACTGCATTTTATTTAAAAATAAATAAATTACATAATAATCAATCAGTGTCATTATTACTGTGCTAGTGTACAACATTTCTGTATTCAATCACAATCACAACCTACTATATCATAAACGTAATGTAGCTACAGTTCTATAAAAAAATATATATAGGGTAACTTTTTTTAAAACAATGTACAAACTAAAACTAGGACTGGATCAGCAAATGTTAGTGGAATGGAGCGATTTCCTCTCACTGCTGAAAGCGTTTTGAAATCACGCACTACTCCTGCTCCATTTCGGGCTTTGCATTTCACAATAGTGTGAGAAACCCGCTCCGAACGACCGAGAAAACACCGATTCATCGACTTCCAAAAGTCATTTAACTCCTTTTGCAGTTATAGAAATAGTTTTTATTGCTCAGTTAATGTTTGGGTTATATAACAGTAAAATCTTGTGAATATTTTGCTGTCATGAACTGAATATTGTAGCATTACATTTCTAAACGTAGGCTATATGTAGGCTAATTAATTTAATATGAAACTTACAGTAATGCTGAATGGAAAATATGGCAGTCAAAGGGGGTGTCAGAATTGAGAATTAAAGTCAGCATCCAGACATTGTTCCCTACATATCAGCCTAGTCTGACTTTTTTCTCAATTTAAGTTTAAATCGCGAGACAAACAAAGCCATTCATAACCTTATAAAGTAGGTTACCTTTATTTATTTGTTATCATAAATTGTATTAGTAATTTGGTTTGACTTGTAAATATGCACTTTATTACCTTAACCTTTGAGTTTGCGCCAGTTCTCAGCAAACTATTTAGTTTTAATTTTAAACATTTGTTGAGGCCTCTAGCCCTGGTTAAGAATCACTGATCTACAAGAATAACTTATGAACATCTGCATACTCTGCATATCTGTCTGATCAGAGAGAAGTTAGAGAAGCACACCAGCAGATGTCATTAACGCATCCTGACCGACTGCACTAATGCCCACTGGAAATATGCCATAGTAATGAAAATGATTTCCCATTCCCTCTTGAAATCTGTAGAAAAGAGTCAGCAAAAAATACACACTCCTTACATCAATTTCTGATATCCTAATATCAGATGGTTTATTGAAAAGCCTTTATTCACTTGGATATTTCATATATTTTTATATCTTTTATATATCAAAAATATGATCAGATAAAAATAAAAAAATCTCTCTCTTACTGAACTTCTGAGAACAGGATTCTTTGGATTAAAATTTTTGGTTTGTTGCCAAGCCATCTTTAGACATATTCAGGACAAAACAGCATGCGTCACCAAAAGGTCAAACCAAAGCAGTCACTTTCTAACAATACAAAGGCCAAACGTACCCATAAATGTCTATAGAGGATGACCTTCCAGGCTGAGTTGTTAGTTTGGCACCTCACACATTCACTAACCTGTGTGTGATCTTGTCACCCAACCTATTGATCTGCCTGGGGTTGCGACAACTCAAGGGGCTGTGAAATATGGCAGTAGATTTGTTTGGCTGTATTGCCCCAGTAAGCTTGACGCTTGTGTGAGAGAAACACACCAGCAGCATTTGAGCTTGTTAATGCTTCAATTCATCTTTGGCACAGGCTGCACAACTCTAGAAGGAGAGATGAGAAAAGAAAGTTTCGACGTGGTAGACGGAGGATGAATGGCAAGAGGACTATTTTATTCCAGGACGTTTCTGTTCCGTCCAGTTTTTTCACCCATGGAACCCAGTGACGTTAAGTTTAGAAGTATATATTTAAGAGTCAGTTAAATATAGGGGAAGTAGTGAAACACTTCAGCTCAACCAGATAAATCATAGACTTTGTTTGCGGTCAGACTGATTGCTGGCATGGCTTTTTAAATATGCTAGTCATCTGAAAGGCATATAGTTTGCTAAAAAAAAAAAAAAATTGTATTATTTAAGTTACCCTTAATTCATTCTAAACCTGTTTTTTTCATAAAAAAAGGTATAGATATATTAATTATATGGGTAGTATAGCTTAAAACAGCATTAAAAGTATTACTAGGTACTGTAATACTTTGCTTTTACTCTTATTCTTAATTCTTATATATATACATATTCTTTTTCAAAATATCTAATTTTGTGTTCCCAGACAAAAATAACAGCATGCTGGTTTAGAAAGACCTACTGTAATGGTGAACATTTTTGGGTGCACTGTCCCTTTAAGTAACTATCACAGTATGAAACTGCTTTGCATCCAGATGTCATTTTGGTAACACTGACTTGAGTCAAACCTATCGGTGATTCAGCCAAATGGCAATTTAATTTCTCACTGAGACAGCTTTTACTACTTAAGGAAATGGTTGAGGTTTCCAGGAAGCTCTCTTTTAAGTGCTGAAAAAGTTCCATGACAGTCCTGATATCCAACGAGGTCATTGAGTCCGTTGCCATACATCATGTGAGGTTTGTGTTTATCCCGAAACATCACAGTGAATTTTAAAGTTGCAACACTGATAGAAAATTAGTTTTGGACAGATACGGCACAGTGAAAATGCTGTTTAAAAGCTCAGGTGTGAAACACCTCTCATGTATATGTTAATCACACGCTGCGTCAGCAGACTTTAAGACAGCTGAAGACCGGGGCAGGAGTGGACCTGCAGAGCTAAAAGCCACTCTGCGCTTTTCAAGTGAAGTGCTTTAGTCAGTTCTCAGCGTTATGAATAACACATCATAAGGCTGTGGTGCTTGTTGATCCCAAATGACTCAGACCCAGGAGAAGTGTTGGACTGACAGCTATATCGAAAGTCATGAAAAGGCTTGTGATTCTGTATTTTGATGATTACTTTTTAAGTAAAAGAGCCTTGCACTTTTTTAATACATTAAAGTAGGAGTCAAACACTTACAGTAGTGTCTCAAAGTAAACAATAAAAAGTGAAACAAAGGATAAAACCACAAAAGGATACAGTCGAAAATGTAAGAACTAGAACTACTGTTGAGAGAAATAAGTTACTGTACTATTTGGAGAAATAGTCACAATTTTGCAATGAAAGTCACGTTATGAATAACAGCCACAGTGTGAGAAATAATGTTGCGATGGCGAAAAAGCAGCACAATTTTCTATGATAAACTTTCATTTGCATTTAAAAAACATTAACTTTATTATAACTAAAAGCATTAGCTTACCCCTATAGTTTAACCATTATCATGTCCCATCAGTGAAAGTTGCAAATGTGAGAAAAAGTCGAAAATTGAAGTTGTAAAAATGATTGTGGGAAAGTCGTACATTTGATTTAAAAGTTATAAAATATAAAAATTGCTATTGTAAGGAATAGTTGCAATTGTTGAACTTAAAACTGCAGTTGCAAGAAAGTCGCAAATGCAAGATAAAGTTGCAATTGTGGGAAAGTGTTCAATTAAAAACATAATTATGAAAGTTGCAGTTGCGGATATAAGATCTTAATAGATAATAATAGAGTAAAAATAATAGTTTTACTCTAAAGCAGAGACGCGTTCATTGCAAGATGGACAAATCTAACCAGATTTTACCAGTTCATTGTCTTTAAAGGTGCCATAGAACGGAAAACTGAATTGACCTTGGCATGGTTGAATAATAACAGTTCAGTACATGAACATAACATACTGTGAGTCTCAAAC
>JAUMHQ010000094.1:6821000-6834609 GCA_032361165.1 Enteromius paludinosus | reverse complement strand
GGTCAAATTCTAGGGTTGTAAATGGACCTGTAAAACCGTTTCTGGGCATTTTCCCCCCTTACCTAAGCTACATACCTACATACCTATGTACATATCAGAGAACAATTTAAAATATTCTCTCAATGCATTCTATGGCACCTTTAATGACACTCAGTGTTACTCTGTCAGAGAGGTACATGGGCAGGCTCTTATTGGCTTTAATATCATATCATCATGTTTTTAGATGAGCACAGGGGTAGTTACTGTATGTCCACACAGAGGATTGTGCTTGGCCCCCAAAGTGGTAAGGACCATTATGCAGGCAAGTGCAGTGGCCTGTTGTCCTGAAGTGATGAATGTTCAAATCACTGGCGGCTAATGTACTGTGCTGGGGACTTTTTCTCTTAGTAGCATTTTAATTGACTGAGAGGCAAGTGATGCAAAGAAAGTCCATATGCCCATTTCCCCTGAAACACCCTCCATCCTCGAACCTTCCCTTGATAATTAGTGGGCGTAGTTATGAAGAACGACCATGAGGTCTGCGTTTTCTCTTACCTCAGTTGGCGTATGGTATGGGTGATGGTTTAAGACTTTCATTGTAGCTGATTTACAAGGTGTTTTGTCCTTTCTGGCTTGAAATGTAAAGCCTTTGTCTGGGAAATGGCACAAACATAGTGCGGACAACTGGAACACATTTAAACACAGATTACTGGAGCAGCTTTCTGACCTGGGAGACAAGATTTCATTTGAATAAAATGAACTGAAGAGTCTTGTATTTGTACTCTAATCATATTGACTTATTCTCTTTGACCTTTCAAAGGGGAAACATTGAAACTGCTTGTAAAGTTGCATTTTCTTTTGGAATCGTCACATTCTAAATACATTGACATTACAATGAACTTGGTCCCACCTTTGCAGCTGTAACAGCTTCCACTCTTCAGGGAAGGCTTTTGTAGAAGATTTTGGTTTTCGCCCATTCATCCAGTAAAGTGTTTGTGAGGTCAGGCCCTGATGTTGGATGACAAGTCCTGGCTCGCAATCTCGGTTTCAGTTCATCCTAAATGTGTTGGATGGGGTTTAGGTCAGGGATCTGTGTGGACCAGTTCTTCCATATACCAAACTCATCCACCCATGTCTTTATGGGCCTTGCTTCATGCATTGGGACATATTTGCGCTGGCATAGAAAACTGCCGAAAAAGTCTTGGTTTGACAGGTAATGGCATCTGCCAAACTCGATCAGACTGCCATATCTATGATTTGCCTATTGGTTGTCAGAGCAAAAATGTGAAACATGCAAAAAGGAGAAAAAAGAAAGACACTCACCTTGTTTTTGTACAAAGTTTTTTGAAAATGTTGCTGCAGATGTTTTCTAATATACAACATGATATTCATAGATTTTGCTCACTGTGAATCATGGATGTATGAGAATTGCTTTCGGGAAAAGGTTAGTGCAATTTGTGTCGCAGATGGTGGTAGTTTCCCTGACAAACAACGTTAGACTTGAGTCCCTCCAAAAAACAGAACCATTATTTCCTCTTCCAGTGCGTCATATGGCCTTGTAAAACTGCAATACAAGCATGCAACCATGCATGGCATAAATGTGCAGTGACAGATAGGGTCAATGTCTGCTGTTTCTCATCCGAATCATCATTTCTGACTGTCAACAACATGTACTGAGGTCAAAGCATGACAAAACGAATGTGCTTTGACAATGATAAATTCATCTATTGTAGAAAGAGTCATTATTTTACTTTGCACTCGCTGAATGCGCTGTCTGCTTTTTTCTGATTTATCGTGAATGGATGGAGCCATCTCTATATTGTCTTTAAAATAAATTTCTAATCAAAGTTGGTTTGAAAAGTCATTTCGGTACACTGCCTTCACTCATGAGAAATGAATGTCGTTTTTAAACTATAAGCAGCTTTAAACAAGCAAATTTCTATTCAGACAAGTTTTGAAGTATTTACAACCCAAGGGATAGGCTAGTATAAATAAATAAATAATATGTGTTTGCTCACTCTCAAATTGCTTTAGATCTCTGACTTACTGTAAAATTTTTTGTGAAACAAAAAACTTACATTTGTGAGACTGTCAAGTTCTTAAGAGATGAAAAAAGCACTAATACAAATGTTTGTATGATCCAATTGTGATATTCCAAGCCAAATAATGGCTCTGTGTAAGAAACAGATTGAAACTGAACTATTATTCAATGCAAAACTGAGCCATCAACCGCTGTAACGGATCTTTGATTCAGTAAGATCATAAATGAATCATTTGTAAATGAATCATTCAGACAGGTTTTATGAACTGAATTTAAGGAATCATTTAAAAGCTGCAAAGAAAGATTCATAAATCAGACATTATGAACGCAGTAAATAATGAATCAAATTTCAAGCTTTCCTCACTGAAAGCTATCGGATGGAATATAGTGCACTCTTATGGTGATTCATTCACTTTTATTACATGCAAGCGAGCCAGAATATTCCACGGAAGAAAGAAAGTCAAACAGCTTTGGAACGACATTAGAGCAACCTATTCTTTTAATACAAAACAACAAAAGGGTGCGAGGAAACTACCGTAACAAGCCAATAAAAAGTTTAATACCGCATTTTCCAGCCAAAGTTGTTTTTTGTTATTTGCCAGAGTGCTTTTTATGGCACTGCTAAAACATCTTTAAAAAGCTGCAAGCAATTTGAAGGCCCCATAAATCCGGTTTAATTGTTTTAAAATGGGCTGTAAATTCAAGCCTGTTTTGTTGATTTCTGATGTACAGAGCCACTTGACTCCAAATGATGTCATGGCGAACAGCGCAAGATTCTGCCTTCCTGTTTTAATTGGAGCTTAATGTACTCATTCTATCATGGAGGAAACTGCTTGAGATATTTCCTTTTGATGCACCATGTGCCAGAATAATGAGTTCTGGATGTAATTTAAACGTCGTATTAGCGTTTTAAAATGCTATAAATATTGTGGCCTGCAGAAAGCTGATTTTAAGAAGGGAAGATGCAGCTACCCAGCATAAAAAAAGGTTTTGAGACGCAAAAGCGATACAGCAGATGACATAAGGGAAGAACGGGATGCAAGCAGGCTCTTTTCAAACCCGAATCCACTGTCAGAATACTAGATGAAACAATGCATCTTGAAATAATATGGTTATGTGTGAGACCACCTGTAATCTGAAATCCCAATGGCGCTTTGTGCATATTCTAATCTGTCCGTTTTGTGCTCTGAATTCGCCCGAGAGCACCGGCCTTGTCCAAACCACTGTAATTACCTCTCTTATCTGAAAAGAGAGGGCTTAGGCCATTTCCTTCTGCTAAAACAGCCACTTTGTATGTCACGTTACAAAAAAACAAGAGCAGACACTGCTTTTAGTATTGTGTTCAGAAAGATTTAATATTCTGAATGAAACTAGATGTGCTTCCCCCAGTTCGCTTCGGTTTGTGTTTGTGACTCCAAGCAGCAGAATACAATCAAAGTCCATTATGACTGGAACAGCGAATCGTATCTCTTGAATATAAATGTGCTGTGGAGAGGAAATATGACTCAAATTAAATTTTATTAATACTAACTATGAGCAGATAAGGATAGAACAGAAAGACTCTTACTTTCTGCACTTTTACCAGATATATAAAGAGTGGTTAGTTCAACAGTCTCATGACAAATTCGTTGGTAGGCTTTTTTCATATGTACGTTATTTTATGAGGTGGCTAATTCGTTTTCGATTTAGATTTTTTTGTTCCCACTTCCTCTGTGATAAAATAGCTTGTTTGGCGGTCTGTCCGAGGGACAGGCAGGGAGCCGGGTGGCCCCGAGCCCTAGGAGATTTACCCCTAGGAGGCTGGCGTTAACAGATGCTCGGAGCCCGGCCTGGTCCCCGTGAGCCCCCCGCAGGAAGTGGAGAGTGAGGGCAGCGATAGGCCGTTCCCCTAGTTGAACTGCAGCTTAGGTGGTGGAAGGGGATGGTGGTGGAGGACAAAAACGCAGAAGCCAAGTAGAGGAACTGAGCAGCATTTAAAGCAGCTGGGTAGAGTTTGGTGGGGTAATTAATAATGAGGGGATTGAAAGCAGCTGCGAT
The DNA here is from genome assembly GCA_032361165.1 of Enteromius paludinosus. NCBI lineage: Eukaryota > Metazoa > Chordata > Actinopteri > Cypriniformes > Cyprinidae > Enteromius > Enteromius paludinosus. The sequence goes on along the minus strand of JAUMHQ010000094.1, from coordinate 6,830,552 downwards.
CGTTTGTTCGTGGTCCTCCTGAAATTCGATTAATTGCTTAATCGTCATAATGTTTTAGGACTTTAAGTTAAATTTACAGTTAAATACTGTAATTTCATTAACTGATATAATGTTAATATACAAACCTATTAAAGTACTGAAATCTGTTTTGCCACCAAATGCAGATGGTGGTGAGAAAGTCACATGATGAACCAAAGCCCATCACAAGCTGCTTTTAAATACTACAAATTCGGCAAATTGTGCAACTCGTACAGTACAATATGTACGAATTGCTGTAAGATCCAGCTGGTTAGTTTTACTATTAGCCTAGTAATAATACACACCGAAGAGCTTAATCAATTAAATAATAAGAATTATAATTTTTTTTTTTTTTTACAAATTGTCCTATATAATCAGAAAAACCTGAGATTCCATTCCAATTACTGGTTTGACTCTGATACTTTTTGAAGCCGTTATATGTATAGAAAAATTGTATCTTCAAATACTTAAAAGAAGAGTTCCACAAGAGTCATTTGTTTCAGGATTCGTGCTACACTGGGTTTTATTTACTAAAAACAACTGGCTCAGATGAGATCAGACTACAGTGGCTGCATTTGTATTTTTGATTAAGTAAAAAGAATGGACTCATATAAAAATATTTTTTTAAGGAATTGACTGCATGTATTTGATTCACCAAAAAAAAAAGTAAGAAAGAAAAAAAGACTCTCAGAAGTCATTTGTAGTGAAATAGACTACACTGGATGTGCTGCACGCATTTAAATTCACTACAAAGAGCCAGCTCATGTAATCATTTCTCATTTTCATCAGCAGAATCAAAAAAATGCTTCTATGCATCCATTGAAAATAAGAGCTAAAAAACAAAAAGAGTAAAAAGATCTGTAATGGGGTTTTAAGACCCAACATCAGGGATGTTCATATTCAGATTGTTATTAATCAGAAATCTGAAATTTGAACACAGCTCAATGTGGTGTAAGAAGTCAATCAAATAAATCTGAGACTGTTTAAATGACACATAAGATAGGTAACCAAGAAGAATTACAGGCCAAAGGCCTAAACACCCATATACTTATGGTACCTACCCATAGCTTTCAAAAACAACTTTTCAACTCCTATTTACACAATAGTTCATCCGAAACCTTTTCCTCTCATAGTCGACTTGAGGGTCAGTAGAACATAGCCAAAGGATGACACTTAACTCAAAAGCGTGGCTTGGGTGCAACTGCAACAAATTAATGAGCACTCAGCGGCTTGTGAAGTACACTTTAATGCTGCCTTGGTGCAGGACACACTTCTAACATGTAACAAGGGCCAAAGCTTAAATGTTTATTCCATCAGACATCAGAGTGGATACTAATGCCACAAAAAAACCCAACTGGATAGGATTGCCAGATCTTTGCTCTTTTTTACTCTTTGAAAAAAAGAGCAAAGAATTATATATTCAAAAGATTATTACATGAAATAATTTTTTTTACATTTAAAATAATAAAACTACAGTAATGCTAAAATAACACTAACATATGTTATTAACATAAACATAGATGTGTTCCTAATATACAAGTTGTACCACATGTGACATACCTTCAGATAGAGTCAGTTTTTTGGCTCATGCATCATTTTTCTAAATGGTCTGCCATCTAATGGCAGTTCAGGGTGAGATGGAAAGATTCTTCAGAGAAATGAAGTGTCAAGGCAGTAATGTAAGCAATGGAAGGCACTTACAAATGGCACAAATTGTATTGAGCAGATAAGTGCAAGGAAAATATCCACTGACAGCAGAAAAGAAGTACATCCATTAGTATATTTGACAAATGTTTACACCAAGCTATCTAGATAGATAGATAGATTAAATTACCTCTCCAAATTTGATGTATCAACTAAATTCTTGAAAAGCCAACATGAAATATACCCTTTTTAAAATAAATTAGCTTTGAGCATGTCAGTGTTCTAGTGATTACACTCTAAAAGCAAAACTAAAACACACACACACACACACACTCTTCATTATTGTAATCTAAATTTTGTAAGAGAAAACAAAGCACCTCAACCTCGAGGAAGAGCAGAATAATCTCAATGAAGCATGGAATCATGTAGAAATAGACAAAAAGCCAGGATGGGAGATTAATCAAACCTGCAAACCAAACAGACATGGTTAAATGTGTATTGGATATCAGATGGAGAATAGACATTTAATTAAATCTGGATTGTGGGCGCTCGGCAGAATCCCAAAGGCACTGTCTTGTCCCTAAAGACAAAAAAATTTATTCTAATTTATTACGCAATTAATTTGCATCAGTATTGGGTTGGCTCAGCGTCGGAATGTTATATGATAATATGTCACTGAATCTTTTTCAAGAATGCCAACAGTCCTCATTTGCCGAAAATCTTCCATGGCAACTGCAGACAGTCTCCTGATTAAGCTTTTGTGCATAAATTGGACAAATAATGATGCTAAAAAATACTTTGTCATAACTGGACAGTTTTGCAGCCTCATCTAATATATATGCAAATTCTATGGTGTTTGAGTGGATATTAATTTGGCCAAATGAAACAAAATATGTCTTGCGCTCCACAGCTAATATATGCCAACTTAACACTTGGCCTTTTATTTTTAAGCATGAAATGTCTGTTTCCTGCCCATAACAGGCGACAACTGTCACTTTCCACAAACAGGGTTAACGTTGGTGAATATCTGGCACCCCAATAAAATGTTGATTTTAAAAATTTACTTGGCCTGTCCTATTCCAGAGGTTTTGGCCTTCTTGGCTGTATCTAGCAAATAAAAGTCATATAAAAGATGTCCTACTTTTGGGAATATTTAGTTTTTAAGATCCATTAACATTATCTTTATTCTTTTTACAGCAAGAAGCGAGACAAGGAAATCATCTAATTTTCTAAATTTTTACACAAACGTCCAGCACTTTTCTTTTCCCCTTGGCTTGGCTAAAGGTTGTGGGTTTGAGTCCCAGGTCCGGCAGGGATTGTGGGTGGGGTTAGTGAATAACCAGCACTTGCTCCACCTTCAATACCACGACTGAGGTGAGACCCTTGTTCCCCCAACTGCTTCCCGGGCCCCGGGCCCACCCGGGCCCACTGCTCCGGAGTGTGTGTTCACAGTGTGTGTGTGTGTGCATGGTTGTTAATTTCTCATGGCTGTGTGTGTGTGTGCACTTGGATGGGTTAAACGCAGAGCACAAATTCCTAGTATGAGAAACCATGCCACCTGTCCTGTCCTTTCCTTTCCAAACCAAACCAAAAACCAAACCAAACCAAACCAAACCAAACCAAACCAAACCAAACCAAAACCATTTGACCCACACACACATATGTATTTAATTTTATATATTTATATAATTTTTATTATACATATATTTAACATATAACATATATCACACTCAAACACATATTTCATGTCAACAAAAACATATATTATATATTTGATATTACAATTAAAAAACAACATTTTGACCCAAATATCAATACATTTTTTCAGCACTACCACTGTACAAATATGTTAAAGACTGTTTTAACCTTTAAAGCTAAATCTTTTGGTTAAAATTTTGTGCGAATGATTAAATAAACATTTGTTATAAAGCAGGTTTCCAGTTCAGCACCTCTATTATGAGCTGATCTTGGAAAGTCATAGCGGCTGCAACGAGCTTGCGTCTAATGCATGTTGATAAGGCCGTTCTCTTTTAATCATTGTAACACATGCAGCAATTTGCAAGAGAAACTTTGAAACAACCAACCATTTTGTTGTTAAATTATGCTTCTAAACATCCCATATCTGAACAGAAAAGAAAAATAGCAGTTACAAATTCTGTTGCCGTCACATCCTAAGCTTTAGACTACAGTGCTTCTCATAGATAAGTGAAAATCTCATCCTAAGTGACTTGCTACATTGCACTCACTTATACAGGGTGACTCCTGCTCAACAAACACGTCTGCAGTAGGTTTGTGACGAAGCCAACAATCATTACTCACTGAGTTCAGATAGCTCCACCTGCCTTAAAAGGACTAGGGAGGTTCTGGCAATGCACATTGCTTGCGGACTTTTGGCATGTAATTCATATTTGAGGCAAAAAAGGTATATATTATGCAATTCTTTACTAATCGCCTTGATAGTTGGATGGCTTATGAATGTATGATTATATATCTGGCCTCTTAAGTAAGATGTATTTTTGCAGGCTATATCCTGCTTCATTTTCACTTAACTGTGCGCAGCTATAAAAGCAATTTCTCCCCCCATAAATGATTAAATGCTTCCCTCATAATCTATTGAATTTGGCCCTAACGCAGCCAAGAAACAATAAACAAACCACAATGGAAGCCACTAAAGCACAAAACTAAAGCAATTTTCCAATTGCATGAGAAACCCTTTTTTCTATTTTTAACAGCAAATGCTCAGCTAATGGGAACGGTGTATTGTTTGGGATTTATGATAGCTTTTTTCTTGTTATTTTTGATTCTTACTAATACTTCCTAAATAGTTTTAGAAATGAAAACACATTTTGTTATGTTGTCTATTATTCATACGCTTGCCACAATGTTACGGCTCAGTAAGGAAGCATTTATGGGTGTTTCTTCTACTTTAGGCAGTTTTATGCCCTAGCAGTTCATTTTTATTACAGTTAGCAAATTTCATTGTCCGCTTTTGCATTACAGGATGCTTGCATTAGTTATTTGGGGGCTGAGGGGAAATCATAAAATATATATATATATATATTTAAATTTATTGAAAATTACAGCTACAAAAAAACATTTGGAACCAAATCAACACAGCCTTAATCGGTAGCTTAATACGGTCAGCTATCTATTCTATTGTCTGGATACAAAACTCCAAAACACAAAATGTAATATAAAATATATATATATATAAAAAGAAGAACTGAGAATATATATATAAAAAAAAAAAAATAATATATATATATATATATATATTTAAATATATAGCAGTTTGTTTTCATTTCAGCTAAAGAGTTTAGTTAGTTTACCCCACAATTAAAATTCTGTCATTAATTCCTCACCCTCAAGTTGTCCCAAACCCATAAGACCTTTGTTCGTCTTCAGAACACACAGATATTTTTGCTGATATCAGATAGCCATGATATCCCTCCATAGACAGCAATACAACTGAAATCCTGAAATCCTGATCCTGGTCATTTTCACTGTTGTTTCCATTTTGAAAAATGCCCATAACTAAATAAATACCTACAATAAATACTGTACAATCAAACTGTTCATTGATGCTTCATTACATTTTGACACAATGCTGTTCTCCTTACTTTAGTATTAATTCAATTTGAAGTATAGGTGCTTTATCACTAAGCAATAACAAGGGAAAAAGACAGATTTTCCTGACTCTGTTCCCAGCACTCTCGCACACACTATCGGAAAAGCAATTTCAGGGAAGCAGTAGTGTAATGATTCAAATTATGGAATGGAATGTTGCATTCAATCATTTTCCTTAATGCCATAACTAAATGCACAAAGTAAAATATGGTAAATGACTGTATAGTGCAGGACGTTTTGTTCTTTAAGAGTAATTCTGTGACGAAACTCATACAATTCTTCAACATGACTCATATGACGGACTTTCTGAACTTTTCAAACAAACTTTGAAATGCAGCAAATGCAACCGAAAAACATTACAAAAGCAGGTGTGAGAACCCAAGCAAATCGTAGCTTGTTATTCAATAATTACCTGGATTATTTTGTCAGTGAACTGAAGTCAGAAACTAGGTCAGTATGATTCATTCTCACACAAACCAGTTTTATGCATTATTAAAAGAAATGATCACAGAATTCAAATGTTAAACTTACAGTTACTAACTGCAACACAACATAACTTCGTAGCAGCATAGCATAGCATAGCAACTTTTGATTTATAGGCCCAGTGAAATTTCTTTTTTGTAATTACTGCCAACTTATGTCATTTGCTTTGAACACAGCACTATTGTCTCTTTCTGTCTTTCATCAGCAGAACAACTGTGTACAGCATTGGCTTGTTTGAACTTGTGTGAGCACAGAACTGCTATATTAGCTTATCCTATGAGACCATTTGCTTAAATTAGAATAAAAGATCAAAGAAAATTACTCATAACAACTGAAAATCTCTCTCTCTTTCTCTCTCTCTCTCTCTCTCTCTCTTCTCAGCAGCACAGCGGAATGGTTAATCTGTCAAAAAGTGAATGTGCAACCAACTTTTAATCTTACATTATAACATTAAATACTGGATTTCCAACTTTTTCTAAACATTAGTTATTTCTGCTTTAGAGTACCAATGTGTTACACACCTAGGAGAGGGGTGGCATTTTATCTTTGCATTTGAATGATTGTTCAGAATATATTCAGTGTACAGTAAATGATGTGGAGCCAAAAAAAAAACAAAACATTTTTACCATCTGTGGCCTACAGCATGTTCTTATAATATACTACATTTCATCCACAACAGGTGGTGAACATCTGGTACATGGACAACGTTTTCTGAAGTTTTAGTCAATGTTTGCAGTATTCTTTGAATTCTGGCCTAAAACAACACCCCTTTCACTTCTGAAAGCGTAGTTAAAAGATCAACTGTTACCATATCAAGTCTAGATCAGACTTTGTAGATCGATAAAGAAATAAGGTTTCTACTAGCTCATCTGTGTGGTTGGGACAGTATAACTTCAAATATCAAGCCATATTTTGATCAAAAGTGTGCAGCGTAATAGAAAGAGTTACAGTATATGAAGTTGTTCTGAACAGTTAAAATGGTCCATTTGACATCATTGATTCAACCGTAATTTTATGAAGCTACGGGAATGCTTATTGTGTGCCAAGAAAACAAAAATAACTTCTTTTTTCTGTGTCAGTTTTCGATGCCACAAGAAATATTTTAAGTCACCGGATGTCTATATAATGCCAGGTTAATGTCGGACGTATCATCAGACAGACGTTGCATTTTGGTTGAAAATGTAAATCAGTATTTGACATCAAAGTCAAAGTCAAAGAAGCTTTATTGTCACTTCAACCAAATATAGCAGATGCAGTACACAGTGAGGTGAAATTACGTACCTCCAAGACTAGAGGTGCTACACAGAAGTACAGAGATACAGACATGGAGCTAAACAAGGAGTTAAAGGAAAATTTTTATAAATAATTTAGAATTTAAAAATGTAAGGCTAAAAATTTAAGACTAAAGATATACTTAAACTATGCTAATCTATATATGTGCAAATATCCAACACATACAACAAACAAGTGCACAGAAGATAGACAAGACAAGACAGTGCAAACAACAACATATAGTCCGCCTTACTGGGACAACCAAGACAGTTTGGTGCATAAATAGGTGAAATAGAATGGATGGGGAACAGACATGGTACACAGATTGTTGATGTTACTCACCCTCATGTTGTTCCAAACCCCTAAGACCTTCGTTCATTTCTGAACACCAATTAAGATATTTTTAATGATATCAGAGAGCCAACTGTCCCTCCATAGACAGATGATGATCCCAGATCCAGAAACATAGTAAAAACACCAGTAAAACAGTCCATGTGACATCAGTGTATCAACTTCAGTTTTGCAACACTCGGAGAATAAGTTTTTTTTGCACAATAAAAACCAAAATGACATTATTTAACTCTACCATTCTTCTCCTGTGACTTACGTCTTCCGCCATATAAAAAGAGCATCACAACGTATGTTGTACGTTTTCCTCGAAGCGCAAATTTCCGCAGATTACGTACATGCGCATGCTTTCACCCGCATGTAAACAAGGCTGATAACGTCAAATACATTAAAGCTTGTGTGCGCCTTGCGTTGCAATACTCTCTGAAATGGTGGAAGACGTAAGTCATGGGAGAAGAATGGTAAGTTAAATTATGTTATTTTTGTTTAATTTGTGCAAAAAAAAAGTATTTTCGTAGCGTGACAAAACTGAAGTTGAGCCACTGATGTCACATGGACTGTTTTACGGTATGTTTATTCAAAAAGTCATTGTTTTACGTAAAAAAGTTTATTCAGGACAATACAAAATAAATAAAAAAATGCAAATATCATAAGTTAAATGCTATGATTGCAGATGTATGGTTTACAATAGTTTTTGCAGCTGTGATTATTTGGTTATTTATTATGGGGGGGTGCTTATTGAAATCTCACCTGGACATCTGTCAGCCTGTCAGTAAACATCAGTTTCTTTACCATCGAGAAATATCTATGCTCTACATTTCCCCTGTGAACATTTATTGTCATTCCTTTATCTGAAGAATCAAAATGCGATGCCTATTATCTTCCACTTCCTCTTATCAGCACAACATTTTCCTGCATCCAAAAGAGAAGTCTTAAAATCTGTGGTTCTCAAAGGCCTGTGAAAATGGTTTCATCTTTAAAGCAAACAGCTTCTTCTGATAGAAAAGATGAAAGGTGCAGAGAGAGAGAGAGAGAGAGAGAGAGAGAGAGAGAGAGAGAGAGAGAACGAGTATCCAGTTTATCCACACAGCAAACAGAGATGCGTGCTTTTTTTCTGCGTGCTATTTGCATGTGAATGTGAGAATCTGTTCCCATGGCTCTCTCGGGCACGAAAGGTAGGATGACAGCACAATAGCTAATGTTTAGCATTTGAAGATCCCGGTGACAAAACGCCTCTCTATTTAGCCTTCACAAACACTGCCGAGGGACGATTGGACCAAACTGGGAGAAGGTGACAATGTATTAAACGTATAATAGAGTTCTTGCAGGAAACACAATCAGGTGGCAAGGACGCACAGTCTGTTCTGCAGCATTGTGGGAAGTTCAGTAAAGCTTCTCTGATGATTTAACAGAGGAACGCTGTGTTTTGCTCAAGCTGTTCATGTTTCACCAGCAGAAGTTTTAAATTGCAAGTGTTACAACAAGCTTGGACCGAGCGCCTCCATGCACTCACAATGTCTCTGCGTTGACCGTGAGCATATGTTGTGTCAGTATAAACACATTTTGTCATCTCGGAGTCCAATTTCTGGAATAACAGTCATTGCTTCTGTGGCCGCTATGGATTGCACCTTCACAGATGCTGCATAAACCACTAAACAATCAGACAAAGGCTTTATAGGATGGTATACACATGTGGCACACTGGCAATTGTGGAAATTTAGTTTCTAGTGTGAGGACAGAACCGATCCAGATAATGAACTCCCATTTCCCATAGTACATACTGGCACTCGTACAAAAGGGCACACTTGGGGCCAATAGCACATGAAGCTTGCCATGTGTTTGATATAACAGCAATGCTTTTATTATTAAAGTTTGCAGCTTATTTTTGTAGCAGTACTCATTTTAAAGTTTATGAAAAGACATTTTGAGCCGAGGATTGGATTTCCAGTGGATTTTTTTCTTGGCAAATTTATATATATAATATATACAGTGGGTACGGAAAGTATTCAGACCCCCTTAAATTTTTCACTCTTTGTTATATTGAAGCCATTTTCTAAAATCATTTAAGTTAATTTTTTTTTTTCTTCATTAATGTACACACAGCACCCCATATTGACAGAAAAACACAGAATTGTTGAAATTTTTGCAGATTTATTAAAA
>JAUMHQ010000094.1:6742513-6753273 GCA_032361165.1 Enteromius paludinosus | reverse complement strand
GACTTTATTCTCGTAGTTTCGACTTTAATCTCGTAATATTACGACTTTAATCTCGTAGTTTTAGATTTTTTTTTTTTGTGGCACTAAAACTGTAGTTAATTAATAGTGATTCAAATTATTGATAATAATTCATTACAATATTTTTTATTTAATTATTAGTATAACACTTATTATTAAATAACATACACTTCATACTATAAATGATTACAGCCTTAGTTAGAGAAAAATGCATTCCTAAAGTCATTTTTGGCAATTTAATGTTTACCCCTCTCACACAATAATATACAGTTTTGTTACGAAACAGTAATATACAGTTTTGCATAGTTTCATATGATCTTCTTTGCAAATATGAATATATAATACCTTCTGATGAATTAATCAGTATATAATGTAATTAATCTGCTAACAGTTTATAATCGATTGACAGGCCTAGTTAATAAATAATAATATTGTGCCAACCTCGACTTTAAGCATATCAATATTTCACAGCAATGTCATATTTTTTTTATACCGCAAGTCTTTTATGTTGCAAATCATATTAATGGCAGTATTAACAATGTAAAGAGCTCTCCCTTTGTTCTCAGTCATTTGAACAGTACATGGCTGTGAATCAAAGACTCCCGCTGTTGTCATTGCATGTTTTTTTTTTTTTAAACGCAGTTCTCCTCTTGAGGGTGAACAGATGGGTTTTGCAGTGATGCTTCAAACATTGAGAGGATCAGATTGACTGGTCTGTGTTTTTTTAAATGCGAGTTATTGAACAAAACCAAAACAGATTTTTTAAGAAGCTCCAAGTTACCTGCTTTAATAATTACACCCAGACCACAGGGGAAAAAACACTATGCCTACTCCATTAAAACTTGGCTTTGGTTCCACCGTTACACACAACCTTTCAGCCGACAGGTGACAAAACATCCCCACGAAAAAGTCAATTAAAGCATGAATCCAGTTTAGTTCTGTTCAACTAATTGCTGAACCCAGTCACTGCGGGTCTGAGGCCACAAAAAGGCCTTTGAAAATCAAACGGAGCAGTTCATCACTGTCATTCTGGTAATACACTCACTCTTTCCACTCCGGTTAAAAAAAAATGTAGATCAGTTCCCATGGCAACATAGCACAGCAGGCTCCTGTTGACTAGCAGGAGCATCACTGTAGGGGCATTGAGGAGAGATGCCTCATCCTCAGCAAGCCACAAGTGTGTCTGGCCATACGCCATAGCCCCAGCTCAAAGCCAAAAGGACAATGGCGGTTTTATGAATGAAAAGGCATAGGCTCTTTACCTCTGTGCATTAAGCCTATGGTCCAGACCGATGCATGTCTGCGTGCCTGAAAAAAAACTAATCTGGTGTATATCTAGCTTTAGAAATGCATTTATCTTGTAATTCTAGCTTTAGAAAATCTAATCTGGCTTTTTTGATATCTGTGCTGTTTGGAAAAAGGGACGTTGTGCCTGGAGTTAGTTCGCATAATCGACGCTGAAGTTGTTTGCACAAATTAAATCATTTTTTGGTTAAATGCGCATTTGGTCCTCAGGCAAAGGCTACTGATATATTGCAACACTTTTCATTAGTAGAGAAGTGAATGGGGTTGGAAGTGCCGTATTAATGTATCACTAGGAACGTCTACATTTGAGTATCATTTTGAAGAGAAATGGCGATGGGGTCAAAGGTCAAGGATATTAGGAATAGATACAACAGTTGATATGTCAGCAGAAGGCCAACAACACAGCTTTGCTACCGTCATGGAAGTAGACTGAAAATCAATTGTTTTTTGTTATTTCACAGCTCTTTAGAATACTTGCTTCTGATTGGTTAGTTGTATCATTCAGAAGTCAGCTAATAACACTGACAACTTATAATGTTTTACTGGCTGTGCTGATGTTCTGTTTCTACATCTACTTCTTCTTCGCAGTTTCTACAAGCAAAATAATACAAATAATTCAAAAGCTCAAATATTTCATGGCCATGTGTTCACATGTTTGGTAAATGGATGTTTTTAACACTTACAGGGTTCTGAGAAGTAAAAGTTAAACAAATATACTTTTTTTTGCATCCTCATTTTATCCAGTAAAACAGACTAAATTCTCAACAGTGCTTCTATGACTTTTTTTAAAGAGGGGAAAATTATAGAGATACATTTCTGGAGGTCAAAAGAGAAAAAGACGTCACATTTGCCATGACTCGTTCAGCCCTTGTGTTGCAAACACCCACACAGCAACATTACAGAGTTTAGTTATTTAACACAAAGTATAGCGTCTAAAATGTTTTTTTTAAAGGATAAAAATATAAAGACTTTCAACTGTAGATATGAATCATCACAAGACCCCTTCTTACAGTATGCAATTTTGACACCGTTAACACTTCTTGGTTCCTGGAAGATTGTGAGAATGTTGGTTTATGGTTACAAAATTTGATGGCAAGAAATCTTTGTCTTGGCTTTCAAAATGAATTACAGCTTTAAAATGTAATTGCAGTTGCCATCTGAACCAAATCGTGTTTGCAGTTAATTTAATCGAACAAATTGTTCTAGTTTATTTTCATACATGATTTTTGTTCAAATGGTGCACTAGTGGTTTTGCTGTTGAACTGAGTGAGTCATTGGCATATTAGGTACGCTTTGCACAGAATATGAAAGCAATCCGTTCTAAATTGTGACTGCGTTTTTTTAAGAGACGCTCTGATATTGCTTAGACACCACCACATTCAAAGCAAAGAAATATAGCAAGAACTTCTTAAACAATGTACACACGTGGATTAATCTGAAGGTAAACAGCACAGCACATGCATGTTCCGTGTCAGCATCATCAGGCTCATACATTGTTTACATTTAGATCATAGCATGCACATGAGTCGTGATAGCCTACTCTCTAATATGGCACGGGGCTGAAACAGTGCAAACAAAGTTGTTGTTTTTTGCCCACATTAAGTAGGCCTATTCACAAATTACCACTAATGTCACATAGACAATTTTAACTATATTTATATACATCGGTGTCTTGACCGTGTTTGTTAGGCTACCCTTGCTGTAGCTGTTAGGCTATATGTGTGTGTGCTGGAGTTTGGAATTTGACATTTCTTCAGGTTTACATTTAACGTGTGAGTTTTTGTCACTATGCCTACAGCAGGCCACCGTAATTCGCTTGCGCGTTGAGTTCAAGCGCTTCCGCTGTTTTGTCCCACTTTTAACGCCATATATCTCGTTCGTTAACTAACCCAATAAAATAAACAAACAAAACATTTCGTTCGTGTTAGGCTACCAAAGTGGATGAACAAAGGAGCAGTGTATTGTTTGCGAGCGATTTAAACGAATCTCGAATAGACTGGTGATTTTGAATTTAGTTTTTAATTATTAGTATTTACCGAATCAGTCGTTTATATAGCGAATCGACATAACAGAAAATGAACGAATCAATTCATCTTTTTTTGGGTAATTCTAAGGATTCGAATCACTGAGATCAATCAAATACTCCAAATTCCTTCACCTCAGCTACTTTCCCACGTTCCCTTCGCCACTTGGTGATTTTTGCGAGTGCGCAAAATCTGCAAGCACTGAAAATGAATAATAAAAAAAATATATCCGAGGAGCGAACACAGAGCGCCGAGCACTGCAGCACCGAGATCAGACGTCACATGCTGTTTATACACAAGTGCTTTAGACTGGAGTGATGTAGGGCTACCTGCGCCTTGTTTTTGTCTGAGAGCTTCTGCTGTTCTGCTCGCAAACAGCCATAGGGAGAGAAACACATAGCAGACAATACAAACACACAAGCGGTTGACATCTAAATCAGCATATAAGGCCTGTCTTTTAATCTAAATGATTAATTAAAAGAACATAGATACACGAGAGGGCCAGTTTATATTCCGCATTGCGTTCAACAATTAGAACCTCCAAACAATATAGTTCTACTGAAATTATTCGAATTCCTAAATTCAAATTCAAACGCGCAGTTTCAGAATTTAAACATAAACAAAAGAACCTTTTGGGAAAGGTTTGGAACCCGGACACTCAAACAGGTTGTCAACAAAATAACCCCAAAAAATGTTTATCTCACCGTCTGTGGCAAATATGGAGGGCACCAGAAGCAATGTAATTCCAATAGATATCAGACACTTGGTCCACACTCCGTCCAAGTCGACACATTTTCGGCACAAGGACAAGCCTATCCGTTCCGACGTGCCTTGGGTTCCAGCGTTGCCATTCCCGCTACCGGAGCCCAAAATGTAGAAATTGTTACGCGCATTTCTTGGGGCCATCTGGCTAGATATAAATTCAGCAATAGGCCGAAAGGTCCCGAAAAAGACATTTGATCTATCCTTTCCAGTCCCTTAAACTGAGGTCTTCTCTACCACTGTTTTTCTGCTCTATGTCAGCATTGAAACTTTAAAGGCGATGCGTCTGCAAAGCGCATTCAGAAGCATCCGTGACCGCCACATCAATCACGCGCGCGTTACAGGAGCAGGTTGTCTATCGCGCTTCATCAAACGCATATTCAAGCACAGGAATCCAGTAACGTCAATCCTGAAATCTCGCTGTTATATCAATGATGCTGCGACGGAAAACCGGCTGCTTTTGATTGGGAAAAAATATCGCGTCTCCAAGCCAGCGTATGCAGGCGAACTGGTGATGAGGCGCGTTATTGTAAGGACTGATGCGCGTGAGGAAGACGACCTCTGCTGGGTTTGCATGAGGATGACTGGTGCCAATGTACACACCAATGAAAACCTGCATCTGGCCCTCGACATCATACAGCCTGTTATTATGGGTCACAATGACATTCCTTAAGATTGCACACATTTTTTTTTTTTACACTTTTTGTGTTATGCCATTAATCAGTATATTACAAAACGTGGGACTAATCTGAAGTTATCATAATAGTTGTAGCAAACTAATCATAATGTAATATTTTATGTTGCCTAACTAAAGTTTAGTTTATGTCTATTTTGCCGCAATTAAATGTTGATAACATCTTAATATGACCGTTTTTTAGTGGCTTCTCATTATATATAGTTAGTGCAGTTAAATGCTATAACTTTGCAATAACTTCAGCATGGATTGATTTTCAAAGAAATACCCGGGTATTAAAATACATGTACTTATTAGAAAGGTTTTAACTGAATAAATGTCCTTGTGTGCTCATATGGTAAGTGTCTGTTACATAACAACCGGAAGCATTCAAATCAGACGTCATGAAGATTTGGATTCCATCCACATGATGGCGCAATTTCGTCAATTTCTACTCAAGCCCAGTTCCTTTTGTCGTTTGGTCATTTGCAAGGTTCGGTTCTCTAATACCATATTTTTGTGTTTTATTTTAAATAGAATTATAAGAACGACTAAAAAAACCCCAATGTAAATATAATAGACAACAAAACAGAGTGTGCAGAAAAAAATAAATCCCTTTGTATTTTGTGTGAATTGAAACATCCATCAAGTTCGAAAGTGAACTCAAAGTAGAAAATAAAGACAAACAATGTGTGCCTGCAGCAATATATATTTTAATTCAAAGTGAATTTTGACAATACACCATAATTTCTTTAATTTGACACTCACCAATAGTCACCAGGAAAACCCGCTTTTTGTGACAAAGTACATAAGGCTTGGTCACATATAAATCACTGAGAACTAGAGAGAAATACGACCGCAAACTGTAAGAGACATTACATCCCCAAAAAAAAGGAAAAACAAAAAAAAGGTTTCCCAGTCCTCATATAGTGAATATTGCACAGTGCAGTGGCTACATGGCAAACTAATGTAGCATAGAAATCAAAAGCAAACAGAAATCAGAAAGCCACAAAAAAAAAAAAAAAATACAAATATGAAAACAGTAACAGTTCAGATTTAGTAAATCAAGTCTGTTTGCTCTTAAGTCGATATATTACGGATAACTTGCAGAGAGATTTAACTTTTACTAAAATATAATCTGCAGAAGAGTTAAAAATAGATCTAAAGCAATCCAACCCAAATCTTACGGCAAGTGTTACACAGTAGCACATATGACATGCACATATACATGGACCCTGAATTAACTGTACAAAAACATGAAGCCAAGAAAAACTAAAACAAAATCAGTTTGGTTTGGGAGTTTGGAAAACATTTCAATCTTTAGTTTGCAGATCCCTCCGTCCTTAGCGACTGCGCTAAGTTTCTCTCTCGTTAGTTTTGGGTTTGGTAGACCTTGTCAGAATCAAAACATCTCTGAAATGTTTACTTGTGGTGAATTAATGCATTGAATTCATATAATGTGCGCATGAGTAGCAATTTAGTACTCGTCTCTAGTGCTACATGCTAAATATAAAATATAGGGACATAATGTGAAAAACCACACCACTTTTTTTGGACTGTATCTCCAGCTCCGCTAAAGCAATAAACTCTGATAACAAAGGGCAATGTTCAGTCTACTTGACAAATGATGGTTTACATTCACAGTGCATCATGTATAGCTCCCCAAATACGAGAAAACCATGTCTTGGGTGTTTTGTCAGCATAATAATAATCATAACAATCCCTGATATCATTTTATTATTGTTTTTTGTTGTTGGTCATAAAAATATAGATCAATCAAGCATGATTGGATTTCCTTTCCACAATTTTGAGAAACAAACCTCCATGTTTCTACCTTAAAGGTGTTTACTGCATTGCATGACTATCAAGTTCCGCTCGCTATTGGTTATCAGGTGATCAACATCCCACAGGATGTCTACTTTTAAGCAACTGGTTGGTAACAGCACTTCAGTTACGACTAAAAACACTGCAGTTACACTTTCAGTCCTCGGTCACGTCGTCCGAGGGAGCATGAAAGAGAGGAAGAGGCTGGCAGGCAGTGTTTGTAAAAGGGATATAAAGGTCTGAAGCACATTTCAAAGGCACTAAACGCAGTGTCGCTCGCTTTAAAGAGACTGGACAGGTGCGAGAACGAACACCTCTATATAATGAGAAAGGATGCCCTAGTAATTTAGAACAGTCCGCTTTAACACAAGCAAACATGCATCTTTTTTTCCATTTCTAAATACGTTAATATACCTGATGCTATTTCATGTACAAGTACAAGGGGGGAAATGAAATAAAAACAATTCTAAGCACTGTAGTTACTGAGATGAGAGACTTTTGCCCAAACCCGAATTTTTGGCTAGCTTATCGAAAGTATCAAGTGCTAATAGAATGACTGAAATTAATAGCCTGAAATGGGTCGTTGAATATCGAGAATTTATATTGAAGCTTAAAACAAAAAGTTAAATCTATCCTGCAAGCTATGCTTTAACAAAATGCAAATATACGTACTAAGATAGATATACACCAATATGCATCTAATACGCAAGATTAGCCCCAAGATAACAACAGATAAAACACTGATGCAAACGAAACGTAAAAGAACACAAACCCACGCACACAAAAACCCCAAAAATCTCCATTACTTGCAATACAGTAGTTACAATGACACTTCAAAAAAAAGAAAGCAACAACAGAGAGAGGCATTAAAATGCTTCGGATGCCAGTCAGTACGGTAAAACCCAAAAACAACCAAATAAACAAAAAAAAAATCATCTCACTTCTATTTCAAGGTAATTGGACATATATAAAAATAAGAAGGCTAAGAACAAAGTTAATCATCTAATTTCACAGCTATTATGAAGTGGCAATCAGTATATAGCAGCTTATCTATGATACATTCAAGAATAAATGAAACAAAGTCATAACTTGCCCGAAAAAGCTAAACATCAACCTCAACATTTTTACATAGATTTTTCTGTTAAATACGGCCTCAACTACACTACGTTCGAGGTCTACACTAAACAGTAGCTACTCTGCTTAAGAAATGAATTACTGTCTTTGGTGTAGCGAAAGCATAATGAAAGGATGCACCTATAAATGGAAAAACTCAAATCTAATAACATAAAAAAAAAAAAAAAAAGAATAAATTCACACAGAAAAAAACTATTTCTCCCTGACGGAATGTTTGAAATCAAAACAGCCAGCGTCAAAAAAGCAATTAAATGGTGAGAGAGGGAATACAAAACAATCCAATCTAGTCACATGCATCTATGAAGAAAATTGCACACGATCAACTCTCGTCTTATGAAGCACTGAATACACCAGCAATGATAGACTTTACAGTTGGATACTCAATACTGAATAATTCTGCACAAAGCAAACATGAAACCATACAATATCATCAAAGAGCTATCTGCTGATACAAATCCAACACCGATAACACTTCTAACTCTAAAAATAACATGGAATCGATGGAAAGAAAGCAAAAAACACACCCCGAAAATGATGGATTGTATTGCAGTTTCATTAAACAGTGTAAATACTATTAGATTAGAAACAGATTATCAAATATGAAAGCACTGAAACGTTTCTATACATAGTTCATCGGCCTCTGCTACGGCGAAGCACGTTTTCCTCCAAGAAATCAAACTCTGCTACCACTCCGCGCAATACATCCACCTTGTAAATACCAGACGCAAAGGACTGTTTCCGAATAATCATCTAAGGCGTCAAAACAAAACATTCCGCCTGTTCTAAAGGGCAAGTCATGAGCCTAATCTCAGCCAGATTTTAGAGACCTATCCGGCCCGTGCTTTCCGAACAAAAACTCCCGTCGCGACCCCAAGAGATGAATTTAAATAAGTAGAAAAGATACCGGTGTAGAGATTATGTAAGCCGACGAACGCGCTAATGCACCAAGCACGAAAAAACAAAACAAAGATCTATGGTATTAAACAGCCCTAATATAAAAATCACAAAGAACGATTGAAAGTTTTTCAAGTGCTGCAGTCCGGTACACGCGTGACTGCATGTGGGACAACATGTATTTTAAGGCACTGTTTATTGAACCCCAACGGAGTCAATGCAGCAAGTCGTACAACACATACACAGAGGGCGAAAAGCAACGGTTTGCAGGCTCCCCAACCCCACCAATGTTGGCCTTTTTAACAAAGTCCAACATCGATTTTTGCCCATGCAGAGACATGCAGCGTGACAGAACCTTTTCAACACCGGCCTAAAGGAGATTTAACACTGAGGAGCTACGGAAAAATACGGACAGGTAACACCAGGTTGCCACAAGGGGGACTCGAACGCACACTTGAGACAGCGATGGCTTGAACGAGAGTCTAATACGCGTGTCAGAAGGCATTATCGAAAAATAGCATAGGGGATCTGCTGCGGCCCTCCACCGAGGGTCTCGCGACTAGGGATTCTGTTGTATCAAATGTGCAAAAAACACATTAAAAGTGAGTTTGTTTGTTTTGTGTCCACTCGCTCACTCACGCATTCGTTCGGTTTATTCTCCATGATATCTATAAAGCTCAATTTGCATCATCATCACTGTTGTGAAACTTCATAAGAAAAGAAAGATGCGGCGACTCAGTGCCGGCTGCGTGTACGCGGCTGCCGCGGGCTCCAGCTCAGATGTATGGGTACTGACTGAGTTTGCTGGGGCTGAGGGGGAAGCCTGCGTAGGCGGGTGACGCCACATAGGAGTGCGGGGGAAAGAGGGCTTTGAACTGGCCCTGTGGGAGCAGGGTGGGGGAGGGCAGGAGCCTGTGGTTGATGCCCACGCTGATGCCCTGGTGGTGCAACAGGCTGTAGGCGGGCTGCAAGATGGGTCGAGGGGCCGGCGGCTGGCACGGCGAAGGCAAGAGGTGGGCCACGGGAGCGGAAGGTGGAAAGGAGAGGAGGGCGGTAGGTGGCGGGTGACCGCCCGAGTGTGTGGGGCTGCCGTGGGGAAGTGGGAAGGTGGGGCCGTGAACTGTGGGAGGGATGAAGGCCTGTGGCCGGCGCGGCTGCCGGTAGTTGCCGTTCCACTCCTTGTGGCACGACCCATAATGCTGGACCTGACGGGAGGAAACAAAACAATGTAATTTTTCAACAGTTTAAAGGATGTAATTAAAATATGTCATGCCTTTTTGTTTGACTTTGACAAAACCTTTTTGAGAAAAATATTCTGGGATTTTTTTCTCTATATAGCGGACTTGCACAATCCCAGCCACGGAATAAAGGTATTATGTAATGAAACTATCCTTCTTTTTCTAAAAAAAATAAAACTTAAGATACTTTTTAAACCACAAATGCTCATGTTGCACTAGGTTTGCAATGCATTGTGTAATCACTTTGGAAAGTCCACATGTGGTTAGTTCTTCATCTGTGTACTCCTGTTAAAAAAAAGTAAGGTAGGGCAAAAGATTCCATCTCATTTTCTCCTCAAACTTCAAAACCTTTTGAGATCACAGTTTTTTTTTTTGAAGAAGGCATTTGACTTTCTTAGTACTGGGTTGGTATTTCTGCCTACGTCATGTGTGACCTTTCTAACGTGACTTTGTGATGCGTGAGGGCAAGCTAGTGCAAGATGAAAATAAAAGATCATATATAGGAAACTTATTCATCAGCTGGGTTCATGTAGAGCCTTTTGAAGCTGAACTGAAACTTCAATTTGGACCTTCAACCAATTGGGTCCCAAATCCTGTAATGTTTTCCACAAAAATCGTACATTTGTTTTCAACTAAAGAAAGACACGTGAATATCTTGGCTGACATAGAGGCGAGAAAATCATTGAAATGTTTATTCTGGAAGTAAACTAATCCTTTTAATAGGAACAAAAAGGCTCTGTGAACTGCTCAGTCTCAATGTATTTCCTATTTAAAATCACAATAATCTGGAAGTAGACAAATCTTTTAGTTGGGATGGACATCCAAGTGTAAACAAAAGGGGATTAAAACAAATCCAATCTTATTCTGACTTGAACATATTGTATGCAT
>JAUMHQ010000094.1:6711232-6724712 GCA_032361165.1 Enteromius paludinosus | reverse complement strand
CCGAAACTCATCCAGTGAGAAACGTTCCGCGGTGCAAAAATACAGTAATGCGATTAAAATGCGTTAAAAAACTTAACTTGTTAATGTTTGTGTGATTAATTAATCTAAATTAACGAAATTAAATACATATATATATATATATATATATATATATATATAAAATTTTACAAATTTATATATAGCTAGGCCTACACAGAACCAGCAAGGTTATCATAAAGTAAAAAGAAAAGTTGTAAAAGTGTCATCATCATCGTTATTATTATTACTATAATAAAATGTAAAAAGGTATTTCATTCATTGAGCTTCCCATGCAGAATTTGCAGTTTTTCCTTTACATTTTCTGCAGAGAAAATTAGTTTTAAACATAACAAAATGTGGAAAATAGAACTGAAAATACAACAAATTCATATCAAATATAGTTTCAGTTACTAAAACAAATCAGCATGGTTCATGTACAGACCCATTTTTTAATTAAATGTCCAGCAGAAAAATTAATGATATATAGTCAATACGCCAAAAAACATAACACAAGAACACAGTTGCTAAGAACTCAGTTGTTGTTTTCACAGAACTACTACCGTTTCAAGTTCTGTGGTTATTAAAACTGTGGCACGAGAAACTATTTTCTGCCCTGGTAACAGCATGGCTTAACTGACAGTACAAACAGAAGTATGTCTGGCACATTGACAGAACAAATGGAGTGCTCTATATTCTGCACAAGATCTTACAGACTAAACCCCAATAAACCTCCTGCATAGCGATGGGCGAACAGACTAAATCTAAAGCCTAACATAACTTACACATAATACCACACGCTCTGGCTGCACAGAGAAATCCAATAGCAAAGGGGCATTGAAGGACGAGAGGCTAATAGGCCAGTCCCCAAATGCTACCATGTTAATTTTGCATACTACCAAGTTATATTGTAACCGCGATTGATTTCCGCTTGAAGAATGTACTCAGGTTTAAGAATGCTATTTACATCGTTGTGGTTTTGCAAATCTTAGAAGAAGAAATTCCCATGAGTCCACAGTCAGCAGGAAGTCGCACTTGAGGTGAAAAAAAATCAGGGGAATTTACAGTAATCAGGTCAAAAAGAATGATGACATAACACAGCAGGTCTGGACTTCCCAACTCAAACGAAGAGAGTAACTGTTAAAACTACTGAGTGGCGGAATTTGCACCCGTGTTATGTTTGCATGAGTCCAGGCCAGACTTCAAATGTTCAAGCCTTTTCCCCAGGAGTAAGATTAAATTTCCTAGTGCTTATTTCAGTGCAAAGCTCAATTAATGAACAGCAGCTAAGAACAGCATGGACTAAAAACAAACTAACAAACAGTGTGACATTATTCTCAATATTTTTAATTCTACACAACTACATGCATTAACAGGGTATTTTTACATTTCAAGGTTATGCAGTGTTTTTTTTATATTTGTTTAATTTATACAACTCCGTTTTTTTTTCCATACTCTTGTTATTTCTTATTTAATCGCTGACTTTTTACTTGTCTTCAGTGAGCTTTATTATTAACTTAGGCTTTTCTGTGGTATTTTTTCACTGGTGGCAAGAATGATGAAATTTCTATGGCATCAACAATGTATCCAATAAATTATTTACGTTGTGTATCGTTACCGTAAAACAAAACATACGATTTTAGTCATGTTTCTCACCCCTGAGATGAAAACAGCAGCAACATGAGAATATTCACCATTACTGCATCAACTTTACCAAGTGTTTTCAAAGGGAGGTGTTGTGTATCCACTGTTCTTTGTCGTGCAACCCGATTCCACCGAGATCATGTTTTAAAGACCAAAAGATATACTAAAAGGTGGAATTTTCCAGCAGTGCTAACAGTGGCCAAATGCTAAAAGGCCATTTTCTGAGTCAGTACGAACCAATAAGTCAGTGTTTGTCAAGAAAAGCCATGCTAAATTTGAACCCCTGTCCAGCATCGTTATTTCCTGTGAGATCTGCAGGATGGGAAGGGGGGGGGGTCATCTGGTTTAAGCTACAGCCGGAAAGCCTAGAGCGGCCGCAGTCTAAAGCGGCTACTGGGACGGCGAATCCTAACCACACAATAACCTCTCTGAAGGCCAACGGAGCTCTGCAGCTGTTCAGAAAACAAGCGTAAGGCACGTCGTCTAGAAAGTGCGATGATCAGAACGGGATTTCAGCTGGGGGATGTTTATAAAAAATTTTTTTTAAAAAAGATAGAAAGCGGAACGTGTCAGGGGATGTGAGATTAGGGAGATCAGCTGTGTCAAAACCGCTGTCAGTAGTCTCCCACTGCAAAGAGGCAGCGTGCGAGGGTGTGGGAGTTTCAGCAATCCGCCCCCAGCGGATCATCCCAGCCTAACCCCGGGGTTTTAAACATCTTGCTAACAAAAGGGGCGAGGACATTAGACTCTCTCTGGCACGTAGTCAACCGCCCAGGGGAGAGCCAAATGTGAACACGTAGCCACAGATGATGATCCACACGTGCCTGCAAGGAACGAAGCAATGTTAAAGCCTTTCATTAACAGAGGCTTCTGTGAACGAGAACAAGAAGACATGGGTCACTGGGTTTTTTCCGCCCCTCCTGCTCAGCGTCCAGTCAGAAAGCTCTCTGTAAACAAATCCCACCCAAACACTGCTTATCTAATCTCCTAGTGCAGAGAGCAGTTATTCGGACTTCCCCTACAATCATCCAAAACTTTTCTGCGAGAACCTTCTAATTGAACAAACATATAGTTGATAGTGGGGAAAAGAAAATAAATCTTTAGATCAGTAAACTTTGAAACATTTATTTCTGTTATTTAGTGCATCAAACTAGTTTTTTTGCTAGCACTAAAGCAGGTCCCTTGAGTCCCATTTCCAACCATAACACAGTTATGCGTTGCAAAACATACAGACAAGCTAATGTTTTTCCCCGGCTAACGTCCAAAGAATACAACATACCACTCATAACTCAAGCCTGGCTCCTGTGCCGCCCTGTAGTTCTAGAAGCAGAATGTACAATGAGAACACATTGGCTAGAAAACCACATTCTGTGGGACCTCGCAAACAGAGCTATTCCAGAAGAGAGTTTAGGGTTTATAGCACCAACCAATCCTTTTTTTTAAATTGAAGCTAGGCATTTCTGAGGTCACAGCAAAACAGCTTCCCATCAGAGGGCTTAGGTTTTGAGAACGGGTGAAATATGAAGCTGAATCAAGAGAAAACAGCAGTTTGTAACAAAGTGTAGTAATAGAAAGCCCCATCAAAATATACTAAAGCTAGCAAATAGTTTGCAATGAGAAAAAATATATAAAAAATAAATAAAACTAGATCAAAATGTTATGTTAATAAAGCTATAACAGCATCTCAAAAGATATAACTGATTTCCCAAGTAAACAAACCAACAAAACAAGGAAAATTAAGCTCCTTTTCTTCGAGCTCTTTAGAGACGGAAGGGTTGTTTGCATGGAGCGTTATGAGGCAGAGGCACCAGAGAAATAAACAAAGCCTTTTCAACGCTGCATCATTTCAGTTCCCGTCGGAAATGCTGAGAAATGCAGACAGTCTGGCCGGCTTCAATGGAATCAATGTACATTAGACAGAGCTGAAAATAATCCTCTATAAAGGCCTGATGATCTCAGGAAGCAACAGCATGAACAGCTATATTATTAGGTATTGATTTGGTTTGGATGTTCTTGAGAAGACTTAAGGAATTAAGGAATGAAGCTACATTAAAGGCTTCTAACGGCTTAACATCTGCAGTTTTTTCTGTCTTGAATTCAGTGCAATTTTAACTAGGCTTTAAGAGTGCTGCGATCAGATTAATAGTTGAAAGCAATTCAAATTAGGGCTGGGCAATCGTCAATTAATTCACGCGCAATTTCGTCAGTAAAGCCGGTTCTTTGTTTAGCGGTAAATCTACCTTTGATACACAGAGCCACAGATCACTGACGAGCTAGGAAAGGAATCGCTTTTTGCGTATCTCGTCAGTGTAACGAACAAAGCATTAGTCCAGTTTTACAAACTTACTCTGCAGTATGTTCTTTTAGCATACTACTTAAAAAAAAAAAAAAAACAGCTTTTCATGTGAATGTTTGAAGTAGGACTGGATCAAGAAGGTGATATGAGACTGCAATCGCATGCATAAACTTCTGATGCCGTAAGCACTGAAGTTTGGGAGGCGAGCCAGAAGCTTCTACAGATGAAATAGGAACCTTATACCAGATGGCATGTAAAACAAACTCCAGGTTCCAAGGAAGGTATAAGGCTTCACACCTGTAACCTACCCTGTCCCAATTCGAAATGTCGAACAGCAACGTTGAGCTGTTACAGGAAGCGGCGCGCGATAAGGTTTCATCCTCGAGTGGATGATATACAGACCACGACATATCAAGATGATCTGACAAATGGATCAAAGTGCAGAAACTGATTCCAGGCTCTTAAAACACAGCTGGCAACCACTACTTATGAACCTTCTCGGTCTGATTTCAATTTCGTTTTACCGCTGACCTAATCGCAACAACTGACAATTTACATGATGCATTACTGTGTACACAGCAACATCGATCCTATATACTAAAGTGATGCTACTGGTAGTGCTTGTCACAGGGCTAGACTAATACCAGTCATGTGAAACGGTCGAGATCAGACCATCAACTGACTGCACATCTTGAATGAACATTTAGGATGAAAACACGGTGCCTCTACTCACGACAGACACGCTAGGGTTCAGTAACTACCATCTGGTCGAACAGAATTCGAAACCTAGTCAACAAAGCCTGACCGACCCACCATCTTTACGAGAACTTACATGAATGCTGCATCAAAGGGCCTGAAACACACACAAAAAAAAACTGGATGTGTCTACCCTTTCCAAGTGCATCATACCACCGAACCCTTCAGGCTGCTCATTAGTCCAGGAATCAGGCCAATTAGGTCTTCTTCAGCTGAAGCGAGTGCGCTCCAAATGGAGGCCGGCGTTCACATGATCTAAAACTCAGCGACAGAAAGCAGACGTTCAAACTTACGGCCATTCCTCAGGCTGAAGATGAATTCATGCGTTTACACTTCCCATACGATCTGAAGCATTGCTGAAGAGTGACTGACCGAATGGGTCACAATAAGCAAATGATAGGAATTTATTATTTTTAGGTTCATGCTCACCGTTGATGATTTGTTGTAATCTGAGGGGGAAAAAAATGACTGAGCTACAGCCGTTTGAGGTTGATTGTTGTTAGTTGTAACTAAAACACCAAACCCCGCCCCACGACTGACAAAACGGTGTTCGCTCGAGCAGGTGAGAGGATTGAGCGCAGGAGTGATCGTGCACGAGTGCTTGACTTGTGCGCGGATGACACATCAAGCGCACGAGGGTTTGATATGAGCTCGCATGTACATCTGTTTTCCTCTCGCGGAAATCATTTACCGCGCTCGCCAGCATCAGTGGTGCGCTCGCTTATTAATGGCATAGATTTGCCGCCATAGATTAAGTGTGTTTTTTGCGAGCTTGTTGCTGCGGCGGGGCGAAGCATCATGATGTCATCGTCTATCGACCCAACCCTAATGTACAATGAATCCGCAGAAAACAAATATTACTATTTTTAACGGGTCACAGGCGCTTATCCTTTCTAATTGAATTCAATTCTCATTTAAAATAATGCTGTTAGTTAACCGGTTAATAATCTGTTAACGAGCGTTGGTTGTCGGTTATGAGAATTAACCGAAATGAGCATCCCTAATAGTAATAATAACAATATAGCTGTTAAAAAAAATGTATCTGTACTATTATAAATGGCTTAGAAAGAAACCAATTCATTACTTTTATCGTTTTACATCTAAACAAAAGCATTCATGTACAAAAAAACAAACGTACAAATCACTTCAGTGTGTTCATTACAAATAAATTGATTATTAAGTTATTTCTTATGATTTATATCAGATTTATTTCCACATATGAACGAGGCCTGAAACTGATCTCAAAATATCCAAATGCATGTGGTTTTTTCCAGTTTACACTGTCATAGAACAGATCCGATCTGTGCCACATTTAATTTCCAAATTGGAATTGGGTCACATTTAACTGACAGTGTAAATGAGGCCTTAGATGCTGCACATGAGGTTGCACTTAGTTGTGCATTATCTGCGACCCATTAGCCTTGCTTACTGTGAGGCTTTAAGGAGGCGAAGTGTAAAAGTGTGCAAAAAAACCACCAACAACAACAAAAAAAAAGTGCGGGCATAAGAGTAAATGGTTGACATTGGGCAAAGTCAATGTCTTAAATCTGAATACACATTAGCTGAATGATTCAATGAATGAAGCCAAAAAAGATTTATAAAGCAGAGGAGAGGGTTAGTGTAAGGACTTTATGACCAATAAGGAAGATGAAAAAAAAGAAAAAGTGTTGCATAATGCCTGCGCAGATATGTCTGCATATTAAAACAATCGCAAATGTCTTTCACACTTCTCCAAGTATGAAGTAAACTCTTAAGATGTACATTACAGGATATAAAATCCCACGAGATGGCTAAAATTAGGCGAAGCTGCTGTTTTGTTTATTTTGAAACCAAAAGAAAAATCTGAAGGCAGCAAATCTAGGAAAAACCAAGTTGACATTTACAAGCAGTAGCAAAAATGTTCCCTTTGCACATAAAACCTAGCACTAAATTAGCATTCCACAATTGAGCAAAGCCAAGGACCCTGAAACCACATGGAGGGCCTCTCTCACCTGCCTAATTTTAAGGTTTATAATGCAGGACTCCGAGTACAGACTGCTGGTTATTTAAACAGCACACACAATCCATTGAGGCCAGTCAGACTCGAGTCCCGTCACTCTGCCTTCTGTTAAATGCAAGTGGCTTGTTATGCAACTGCCCTGTGTATATCAGTTTTCCTAGGTTTTAACACTGTTTCCAGTGTTCTGATACCATTATCCTTCTGGTGGTGAAATGGCCTGTTTCAAACCCAACGCTAAATGGGGAAAACTGGAGCTGATTTGAGCACAATCAATTTTGCAACACTACAAATGTATTTGTCACTTAAATTTAGCTTCATCCGCTTTATTATGTCACTAAAATCAAGTTAAGGAGCATCACAAAAGTGCATTGCCTTTTTCAGGTTATGATTTTTGACAATCTCCCAAAAAGTGTGAGAGGAGGAGGAAAAATTAAACCAGAAAATTGAACATTTTGACATGGAAAGGATGGAAAAAGCATTATATGGCCGCTATTGGGTACTTCAAACTACTTTTTGAGTTGAGAAGAAAGAATCCTATGATTCAGCCAAACAAAGGCAGCATGGGTGTCAAGGAAACCATGGGATGAATCACTTCAGGAGGCCATAAACAAAAACAAAAAACCCATGGCACCTAATGACCCTTTCCTATAGCAACTTGAAACCGAAGCAGGCACCTCACTTTACGTGGAACTCAACACACAGTGAGCTAAGCAACACAGTGAATTATTAATAGGTCACAGTGGTTATTTTAACAAAGGGCCACTAGCAAATTACCAGACTTACAACTAGGGATACCACTAGAAGTGCTTTTGTGCAACATTTTGGAAACCGGTTTCCAATGTGACTCAACTTTAGGTCTGTTTCTCATGTATTTTCAACTTTGCAGATCACATTAGGGCTGTGTTGGATGCGATGATCATCTCGTCAATAAAGCCGGATCCGTGATTAGTAGTAAATAGCCATCACCAGCTTTTAAAAAAAACGCACAAGCTACACAATATCGGCATTACTGACGAGATGCACACGATAATCACACTGGATTATTTGCACAGCCATTTTTACAAACAGCATTACACACTACATGAAGGGGAATAGTGGAAATGGCATTTTAGGGGCATTTTAAAGACTGATCATGTGACTTATGTACGTTGGGTGATGTGTAAACGTGAAAAAACAAAATAAACCTGCTCCATTGTAGATGTGTGATGTATTCCATTTTGAATAGCCCGAAAAACCACCTCATGCGAGCAAAACTTTTTTGAGATATATGGGAGTTCACAAAATCTGTTTGTTTCACTTGGATGTATTTTCAATTTCCCTTTATGCAATTTGAAGGGCGATAGAAACACAGCTAATGTGAATAAGCTACAATACAAACACGTCATAAGCATGAACGCACTTTTTATTTTTAAACAAAAATTGTGCTTAAGTGCCAGATCTGTTTAGTTAAAATATCGCAGCTTACAGAAGAACATGCAAAATTAACTTGCAACATTATTGGTTTGAGTTTTCGGCTAAATGGAAACTTTAATTTTGGCTTCGCTGTTAACAAAAAAATCTTATTAATATTCTGTTGAAGCATCATTAATATCCAGTGACAAATGTGCGTAATATACACCGCCATTTTTTCAATAACTTCTACACTAATCGCTGAATTGAAAATTAAGCTTAAATTATAAACAAACAGTTTAATGAGAATGCAAAAATATCCTTTTGCGCTACTGAAAACACATACTACATCGCTGTACCAAAGATTAGACTACATTATAATAAGGTTTTACTCAAAATATCACTCTTCTACTCATAAAAATGAGAAAATGTTTGATATACAGACATCAGTTCTAAAACAGTTTAAAATATAAAAACAGCTCTGCTATTTGACAACACCTGCAAAATTTCACTTCCTGACACATGGGTGTGTGCTCAAAACAGCCTGCTCCAAGTACAAAAAAATAAATGCTTGTCATGACGACCTCACATACCACAGCGACTATGAACACAACAAGATCCGCCCTAAATTTAGGTGAGCCAGATCTGTGCTGGGAACAAGCTATGGATTCTTACGACATTGATCATGCCGACAGAAACAGTGGACAAATGGAAAACAGAAGCACACGCTGCCCTTTTCCCCCACTTTGGATGCATACGCTAAAAATATAGGCCACAATATGGGGCTTACGAAAAAAAAAAAAAACAGCAATATCTGACATGCAGATATGTAACAATATTTAAGAACCTATGAAAATTTGCACTTTACAAACAAATAAATGTTAACAATGAAGGAATATTACAATGACAATGATAAAAACATGGTCTTGCTTGCTATTGTAATTACTTACAATAGCAAACAATGCACAATTACAAACCACTCAAAATAATTGCACATTAAGTACATGTCGTTAAAATTACTCAGCACTTATGTAACGATTTAACACGAACACCATCTAAAGAGAATTCCCAGAAAACAGGAGAGTGAATGATTATTCATAACCTTCTATGAAAACATCTGTGTTTTTCACACTTCGTTCGAGTGCAAAGACAGCACTGGCAACAGACACGTTCCTCAGTGCATCTCATTCCCATGCAAAGCGACACATTCACATGTGCCACCTGCATGGGCCGCGAGTTCATACAGTTGCATGCATCAAACTGCGGCTGTGCCAAAGTACAAAGAGTTCAAATGGCCTATTTAAACTAGCGCCTAGTTCCTCTTTATCTTTTTTGCTGATAGCTTCCACACAAACCGAGTATGTTTACAGAGACAGACTGTTCTCCGCACCGCGATTTCACATTATCCTTGTAACCTATTCATATGCCTTTCAGTGGCAAAAAAATGTCTTAAAGGGACAGTTCACCCAAAAATAAAATAATTATTTAGCCTACTTAACTACACGCTGTTCCAAACCTGAACCATTTCCTTATTTAAGTTGTGTTTTTGTCCACAGAGTGAAACTGAGGGAGTTTAATATTGCCTTGGACCGCACTAACAGGCAAACATGGCTGAAAAATACATATACTAAGTTTTGTGGTCTGTATGATTTTTAGATGTTTTTGAAAGTATGCGTTTATTTAAAAAAGTTAATTTAACGAAAAAAAACAAAACGTTCAAACAGTTGTATTATGTTTATATATTACGTTCAATATTATGTAACAATTTAAAATAATCACTAATGTTAACTGCAATATATTTCTGTGATGTTAAGCTAAATTTTTAGCATCATTATGGAAGTCTTCAGTGTGATATCCTTCAGAAATTTCATTACACTAATTTTCTGCAAAAATAAATATTTTTCGTATGTTGCTGCTTAATATTTGTGTAAACTGATGCATTTTCTCCATATTTTTTGACGAAAAGAAAGTTCAAAAGAACAGCATTTTCTCCAAATATAAATTCCGTGCAACATTATAAATGTCTTTAGTGCCACTTTTGACATTTTAATGCATCCTTGCTGAAGAAGAATACAAGTAAAATAAATAATCTTACTGACGCCAAACTTTTTGAAAGCATAATGCATAACATATTATGCACGGTGTTCTGAAAAAGCAAGAAAGTCATACATCTTCAGAACAACATGAGGTTGAGTTTTCATTTTTGGCTGAACTATCCATTTACTACAATATAGAGCAAATGCATAAAAGGAAATTTTGGGGTTAAAAAAAAAAAACTAACGTAAAACACAAACATCTGGAATGTTCTAATTTAAGACCATTTCCATGTTCTTCCACGTCCCATGAATCACTTCAGCGAACCACATTCTTCCTAAAGAACTGCCAACCACAAAGACACACAAAGTACAGCCATCATGGACTGACCTGACCCCACTTGGGGGAAAGAAAAGCAAACGAGAGAACCAAACTAGTCTAAAACTTAGTGCGTCATGTTTTTTTTTTCTCAGAGTTACATAAAGTTACTATGGGTGTAGCTCCATGGTGGTTATGAAGAGAGCTTACCATCAAACTTCGACAAAAGCAATAGACAGAATTACATAATTGTCCTGACAGGAAGTGTGGCTTAAGTAAACCTTCCTTAGTTCGACTTCCTCCAAATGAAAGCCACAAATTATATCTTTCTACTTGCCACAAATTCCAAAAGTCTATTTATGATTAAACACAGACATGACAAGCGGTAGTCAGCCTACTAGAGGAACCTCAAAGCACAGCTTACCTGTAATAGCGAGACTGCAGGTACGTCGAACACACAGCTTTGGAGACGTGGCTGGCAGAGCCGAAGTCAATCACTTTCACACGGAAGGGCTGCCTCACAGGATCTACCAGCATAATGTTCTCCGGTTTAAGATCGGCATGGATCAGGCCCAAGCTCTTGAGCTTCTTTAGCGCCATGGCCACCTGTTGTAGAATGGGCCGAATCACCTTCAGCGGCAACGGACTGAACTTGTTCTGCTTGAGGAAGTCGTACAGGTTCTGCTCCAGCATCTCAAACACCAGACAGGTGTGGCTTCTGTGCTGGAAGCACTCAAAAGCCCTCACCAGGTTGTGCTCCTCACCGTTCTCCCCGCTCAGTCGGGCCAGGATGCTCACCTCGATCTGGCCCTGGCGGGCGTACGACGGGTGGTTCTTCAGTATCTTCACCGCCACAATCTCATTTGTGCCGCGCTTCCAACATTTGACCACCTGACCGAACGTACCACGTCCCAAGAACTCCAACACTTCGTAGGTGTGTTTCATGGAGCACAGCACTTCGTGTTGGACCAACTGATAGTCGCCATCGCCTGTCCCGCTCACGGCCCCCGTCCCAGTTGTGTTCGGCTCGGGTGGGGCCACGCCTACTGCGGTCGCCGTGCTCCCAACGTTTGTTTGCAACATGGCAGGTAGTGTCGAATGCTCCTCTACTATCTGCATGATGCTCTTGCCGTTCTCAAGCTCCTCCCCTTCGCATTTAAACCCACATCTTTGGGTTCCGTCGAACAAATTCAAACCACCGTTCCTCTTGCTTGGCTCCGCCCCTTCTGGAGCACCACCACTGCTTCTACTACTACTACTTTGGCTGTTTTGGCCACTGTCTCCACTTTCTTTTTCCACTGCCACGGCCGCTCTGGAGAAATACTGAAGGTCGCCCTCCGACGCCACACGTTTGTATGGCGAGGAAGCCCCTCCGATGAGCTCTTGTGGAGCTGTATCAGTCTGTTTCAAGATGTCCCGTGCGATGCTAGTCAAAGCTTCGATTCTCGATAAAGGTATAATATCCGTAGGGTGCGCAATGCCTAGATTCACACCGACCATGTAAGTGCGAGGGATCTTCTCATGGTAAACACAGCTGCTGGGATCGATTTTCTTCACTCTGCAAAAGGCACTTGTCTGGGGTTGATAAACATGTGGTGGGCAGACCGTAACCTGTGAGGCCATACCTATGAAAGACAGAGGGGAAGAAAAGCGTTAGCCTATGTTAGTAATTTCACAGATGCTGTTTACATTTTTATACAGTCACAATCTTCAAAACAAAACCTTGTGCTATTATAAGAGACCCGAAATAAGCAAGGTTGTTTGTTGAATTAATGAAATAACAGAGGCCAAACAACAAAGATCCCACGAAAGCCTGAAGGGAAAATTTCGAAAGCTCCAAAAGCATTGTAAGTGTGCCATTTGGAACCAAAAATACTTATAAAATCCAATATTTTTCCATAATTACAGCGCATGTTTGAAGGGCTTCACAATTTGGCTAAAAATTAGGGGTTAAGTCAACACATCTAATAATATACATAAATAAAATGATGATAATATTAATAATAATAATAAAATTATTATTACATAAGAAAAACAATCAATAATTAAAATATGAAGAAATAAGAACTTTTACTATATTACCTCAAAATTACAAAAAGTTGTAAAATTATACTTTGTTTTACTTTAAAACTGTCGAATTGCAGTAACATCCATTACTTAATTTTTTTTTTTTTTTTTTACATGAAGTTAAGTCATTAATATTATTTTTTTTTTTTTTACATGAAGTTAAGTCATGAATATTCTTTTCATTTAATGATTAAAACAGGCAAAAATAAGAAATTGTACTAAATTTCTGCCAAACTATTAAAATATATTTTTTTTTTCTATAAAACTGTTAAATTGTAATAATATTCATGCCTTAATTTATTAATTTGTAAATAAAGCTTAGGCATGGTTATTATTTTCATTTAATGATTAAAATTAAAACACTGATTAAAAAATGAATAAAACATTTTAACACATTAATTGAAAATAAAAGTAAGTAAAATTATCATTTATTTTACTGTAAAAATGGCAAATTGCAATACTATGCAATATTCGTGCCGTAATTTCTTCCTTTTTAAACACTGAACAATTACATTTTTATTTTAGCAATAGGGTTCTCTAAACTTCCCTAAAAAAACTGAAACGTCTGGCAAATACTGCATTTCAAATGCATGTTATAAGCAAAGCAACTGTAGCTATTAGGGACGGCACGGTTAATAAAAAAAAAAAAAAAAAAACCTTCGCTTGTCTCGGTTCGGTGCATGCATGCGTCGCATGGTTCGACAGTTCACGACATGCGTATGTGACGTTAGTGTGTTTCCCTTTAGCTGCATTCACACCAGACGCTAATCGCGCCGCATAATGTCTAATTGCGTCTTTGCATTGACTTACCATGTAAACCACTCGCGCTTGACGCTTCATTCGCGTCCGGTATGAACGCAGCATTTCGCGCGAAAGAATTGCGGCGGTGTCTACGGTGTGGAGTGAGTGCTGCAGGTCACAATACTGTACGTGTAGAAATGGCAAGTGGGAGAGAAAAGGAA